>JAPDOI010000853.1:0-265305 GCA_029168955.1 Aplectana chamaeleonis | reverse complement strand
TAGAGCTAGGTAGCATGTGACACCACCAGTGAGTTATCTGGTGACTTTTGATAGCTGATTTCCAAATTATCATTTACTCAACATTGTTCCGCGAGACGTGACCTGTTTTTATGAGGTCCTCGAGTGTATAGCTCCCGTAAAAAAGATTTTTCAAAGAAGTTAGCTATGAAAAAAACCATGTGGGCATCAGTGAAAAATATGGCAGAATATAAGAGAAACACGAAAACGAATTTTTTTGAAATTTTGCATATTTCGTTGTTTTTCTTGTTGTGTTTCAGCACTTTTTAAAAAGCTTCACTGGCCAATGCAGCGAGAATAACTCTGCGTTCTGATGAGGGCACTTATTTCTACATTACAAATTAGTTTGAGGCCAAAATATATGAAAGAATGGGTGAGAAATTTGTTTTCAAAAGTGCTTCGCGCTCACTTTAGTGGGATTTCTTTCATGACCAGGTTTATCTGGATTTATGAGAAGAAATGGGTTATGATACTCAACAAAAAGTTTATTCGCGTTTCAGTGAACATTTCTGAAACCCATGTAGAAGTTTTCATAGAAAACGACTTAACTTCGATTTACAAAAAATAAAGATATCAAAAGTTCAATATTTGCATCGACGTCAAACGAATTTGTATTTAAAGCTTTACCAACGTGCTTGTCACATATATAAAGAGAGAAAAAGATTGCGAATGAACCTCACAGTGTGGACGAGTTTACCTAAGTGGTCATGAAAAAAAGCAGGAACCAAACACGGCTTGTCATGCTCAAAACTATTTTCCTCAAGTATATTGATCCCAAATCAGTCCATATCGTGATAACATGAAAGCCAGAGCAACGCTCACACACACAATAATGTAGTAATGAGCCAAGACTCTAAATAGGCAAAAAAATCTGAAGAGTGGATGCGAGAATATTAGATTTTTTTCGTTGATGGAATTCTGAGCTCAGAGGTCCGATCTGGGCTCACTATTGACGAACGACTGTCATTAGGAAGTGAAATCGACGAAATCCGTGCTCGCTCCACAAAAACACCCAAGCAACATTCATATACATAGAAAAAGCTCACACGCCAAATTTTTGTTCCGAAATGTGATTCCGGAGAGGGAAGATATACGCGCAGAAAACGACCAGACGTTTTTCACGAAAACTAAATTTGAAAAAGTACGAATCCGCCGATCCAGCAACGATTCTCTCACGCTAGTGTAAAAATGCGAAGAAGTAAGATTGTGGCAAAACATCACTTAAGCTCCTCTGAGATACTTGCCCTAGATTCCTCCTGGCATCGGGTTGTAGTAATTGCCCTGACACGACCAACTGAAAGTGCGAAGTCCGTATTTACCCAGACGAGGGCATATCGATGTCAGCAGGAATCTAGGACACATTTTGAAGAGCTATGGAGATTTGCCACAGCCACATATTCGCAGCTGTACACTCAGCGTGAAAGAATCGTTGATGGATTGTAGATTCATATTTTTTCAAAATTTTTGACTTTTCTCATGGAAACGCTGGTCGTTTTCTGCTGCATATCTTGCCTCTCCGGAATCACATGTTCGAGAAAAAGGTGGCGTATGAGCTTTTTCTGCCTGTTATATGAATGTTTGCTTGGGTGTTTTTGTGAGCGAGCACGGATTTCGTAGATTTCACTCTGATGACAGTCATCTGTCAATAGTGAGCCCAGATCGCACCCCTCAGCTCAGGATTCCCATCAACTTGAAAAAAACCAAATATTTTTCGCAAAATCCACTCTTGAGATTTTCTTTTATTTGCCTATTTAGAGGCTTGGCTTATTACTATTTTATGTTGTGAGCGTTTCGCTTCATTATCACGATATAGACTGATTTGTGATCAATATACTCTGAGGAAAATAGTTTTGAGCATGACAAGCCGTGTTTGGTTCCTGTTTTTCATGACCACTTAGGTGAACTCGTCCACACTGTGAGGTTCATTCGCGATCACTTTTCTCTTTTATATGTGACAAGCACGTTGGTAAAAGCTTAAATACTAAATTGTTTGACAGCGTCGGTGCAAATATGGAACTTTTGATATTTTTTGCAAAACCGAAGTTGAATGCTTTTCCTATGAAAATTTTTACATGGGTTTTCAGAAATGTTCACTGAAACGCGGGTAAACTTTGCTGCAGTATCATAACCCATTTCTTCTCATAAATCCAGATAAACTTGGATATGAAAGAAATGCCACTGAGAAAGTGAGCGCAGAAGCCAGTTTTTGAAAACAAATTTCTCACCCATTTTTTCTATATTTTGGCCTCAAGCTAATTTATAATGTAGAAATGGGTGCCCTCATCCAGAAAGCAGAGAGTATCAGAAATGGGTGCCCTCATCAGAAAAAGCAGAGGTATCGCTGCATAGCACAGTGAAGCTTTTTAATAAGTGCTGAAACACAACAGAAAAACAACGAAAAATGCAGAAATTTCAAAAAAAGCAAATTTTCTCGTTTTTTCGTGTTTCCCTATGATCTGCTATTTTTTACTGATGCCCACACTTGAACTTTTTCATAGCTAACTTCTTTGAAAAATCTTTTTACAGGAGCTATACACTCGAGGACCTCATAAAAACTGGTCACGTCTCGCTGAACAATGTTGAGTACAAATGATAATTAGGAAATCAGCTATCAAAAGTGACCAGATAACTCTCGCTGGTGTTGGTGTCACATACCTAGCTCTAAAGAAATCATAAATCAAAGCAAAGAAGCAGATTTGTTAGGGATCTCTAAATAAACATTGAATTTCCGAAAAAAAAAAAAAAACACTAGGTTTAAATTTTTTTTCAAAAATGCCCGTTCGACCAGAGAAAAATTGTTCGGTGTATTCGTGGTTGTGCGCGCTATAAAATCCAATTCGAATCATCATTTTAAGCGCATTTCCAACCAGTTCAGGCCTGTCTGGGCCGAAGATTGATTTCAATCCGGGCTCTGCAGTGCTGTATTGTAATTTTCATCAAGAAGTATTTTTATTTCCAGCTCGCCCAGTTTTCGTGACAAAAACGTTTTATACACGGTATACTGCATGTTTTTGTATCACTTACAAATTTCTTTGATCATAAGCCGTCATTTTTTGAAAGAGAAGAGAAGAAATGTTGCTTATGAGCTTCTCAAGAGCTCGTCATCCTCTCAGTTCAATTTATCGAAAATTTCAAACTTTTTCGAAATTTCATTCAAACTTATTTGGCAGAATCGCAGAGGCTGCCTCAGAAAGTGTCATCAGAAACAAGAATTAACCGGGGAAGTCGTTAAACTTGCGGAAACCGTTCCTGAATCCAGAACGCGCCGCACAAAAACGGCGGACGGCCGCCGCCCGCCGCCGCCTTTTTACCCTTGGCAGCCGACAGCACTGTATAAAGGCATCCAATTTTTGAATTTCTCGAATCCACAATTCGTATGGAGAGAAACCTAGTTTGGTATTCGAGTACCATCCGTACACGTACTCTGCCATAAGCAAAACTTTCCTTCTAATTTCTATTATAACTATTTTTAGAGCTGTTTTTGTTTTTGCAATTGTTTCCAAAACTACTCAAAGCCACTAAAGAAATAGTTGTTGTTTTGATTGATATCGTCAGAGTTGCTCGTCCATTCTTCACTGGGGCATGTAATGTTCCTATTTACTACTCGGGCGATTCTCGGCCCCGAGCCGCACCGAATGGGAATCCGGAGCCGCCTGACCAGTTCCGGCTCATTCTCTCCACAATCTCCGGGCTACTGCTGTTGCTGTTCCGGGCGCAACCGGAATAGCCCGGACAGCAACAGCGGTGACCCGGAAAGCAACAGCAGTGGCGGACAGCAACAGGAGACCGACTCGCAGATTGGAAAAACGAGCCGAACTGCCAGGCGGCTCAGGGCGCCGATTAATCGCCTGAGTACACTTTACAAACGTGGATTAATGCGCTATCTACCAAATGTCAGGATCAAGAGTGGATGTGTTGCAAGAACCCTGGACTCTCCATTGGAGAAACCGCTGCATAGTCGAGACATTCCATCATTCGCATCGACGACACGTGTGTGTTCTTAGAGCTACCTGGAGGACCGGAAATTCTAGAGAAATACTGAGGAAATCTGAAATCAAGGGGTGAAAACGGTGGATATTTCGACAGTTAAAGGAGTAATGGACGATCGGCTCCGCGCAGGCCCGTTAATCGATTTCTAGCCGGATTTTTCCAGGGGCGACTATTCGTAAATAAGAATCAAACAAATCAAAGAACATTGCTAGAGATGCACTATAAGAAAAGACTGCACTGCCGAAAGGATATAAAGCTGCTCAGGTGTTGACTACCAAGAAGATATTGGCAATTAATTGGTGAGATGTCACCCCTGAACCTGCCTTTACCCTAGTGATTGCCAGACACTTTTTTGCCTCCACTGATATCCAATTAGACTAAATTAGTTGATGAGTTGGACGACTCACATGACTTTCCTAACTTCTGACGTATTGATTTGAAAGAAGATGCCGTGACTACACCCTAAACTTTGAAGTAATGCTCTAGAATGATACAGCTATAGTTTGAGTTTCGCTACCGACTCCAGAATTTCTAGTCACGGTCTGCACCACAGAAGGCGCATGATGAGCTTCGATCTGATGCAAAAGTATTTGCCAGACCCTATGCAAAAGGGTGCAAAAAGAGTGGGAACAGTATGAGGACGCTCACATAATGAGGAGCTCAACTGCTGAAGACTTTACGACCACGTTGAGAGGTCCTAAGAGAGATGGACGAGATTGAATTCACGCAACGCTGAGAATTGCAAAGTTTCCGGAGTAATTTTCACGAGGAATGAGGCGGCATTCACGCAGAAAGTGGTGTCTATTTCACGTTTTAGCGCAGAACCACTGCAAATTTTTCTTAGCACGGACGATGACTTCCAAATCAAGCTTTAGATCCTATCTCGTATGTGTAGTATCGCTGCCCAAGGAAGGGCTGGCGTTCGCTGAACAATTCTATCTTATTGTTATTGGTGGCAGTGAAGTCCGATGCGAATCTGCTGAATTGCATTACGATCCCCACATCTGCGAAGCGAATTGTGAAAGAATTTTGCACAACAGATGAAGTTTGGTTTGCAAGAAATATTTGATTGGAAAACTACCTCCCCTCCTCTCTGTTAACAGACTGGCACATCTGTCACCGATCCTGCAAATGGATTGTATTTCTGATAAGGATCTATCTCGTTCTCTTACACACCGTAACTTTCCACTTCTCGTTAGTAGGAAACAGAAAACGAAGTTCGAAGAACATCGTCACCGCATTCATGAACTCCCGCATTGAGAAGGATTCATGGGCAGACATGCAAGAATGAAGTTTTTCTCTCATAAGGCCCCTTCGCGTTTTGCATAAGAAGGGTGATGGCCCTGTCTGCCGAGGGTGCACATGTGAGGACAGGGCGCATAAACGGCGTTCACGCGAAACACTCCAGCGCATGGTAGATGACAGAGACACCACCTCGATGGAATTGTGAGAGCAGAGTGCAAATCCAACATGATTAAAAAGAAATTTTACATTAGGTATCTGAATCTGCTTTGTTTTAGAGTTTCTTCTCAGCGTCTACGCAGCACACTACACTGAATCTCGTCGTGACTGCTCCAGAACAACTACGCGTATCGGCTCGCTCAGGAACACATGATTTTTCGTGCCTCAAAAGGGGGCTCTAGATCAGAGTCCGCTGGTCGGCCAGCACGCAGCAAGTGCTAGCAAAGATCCTACCACAACTACGCAGTTTTGATGAGGAGCCTTCAAGCCTTGGCGAACGGAGATACAACTAAAGGTATCAAAGCATGAGCTGTGGCTGCTGCGTCGATTTTCCTCGAAGGCGCTTGTTTCTAATTCTTCAGCACGTGAGCCAACCACTATTCCAGCTGACATCTTCCAGAGGAAGTACGATTTGAAGAAAGGTCTCATAATAGCTGTGTCTCGCTGGCGCTATTTCGACTACATGATGGGAAGTAACAACGCGGCGGCGGCAATTGGGCAGATCTTCCAAAAGATCATTGAGATACAATAACATTTTGGAAATGAAGAATCTTTGAACTTAGATACGAAAGTGTGACCAAGTTTTCGAGCAGTACTACACCTCTTTTTGGAGGCCCAATATCTGAGAACCTGTTTGTGTTATGATCCTAAGGCATTTAAAGGCAGCATACACGCTCGTAATCGTGAGTTGGGATAACAATGCTGAATCGAACCGTATGGCTTACAACATAATGCCTACTCATTTTGAAAGTGTCCAAAATGACCCACAAATGCTGCCGCTACATGAGTTAGAAGTTGGCCCCGCCCTGTATTTTCCACGTCCCCTTTATTTGACATTTTCACTCCCAGCACGCAGTGTTTCTGGGCCATCTTCGCCCGTCAGTGACGATGTGCGGTTTTACTTGTTGAGCAATCTTCCAACAGTACCAACGGTGAATATGACCCAGCAACCTTGCGTTGCAGGAAAAGAACAAATACTGGGGGCGTGAAAATACAGGGCGGGAGCCAACTTCTAAGTCATGTAACGGCGACATTGTGGATCATTTTTGGCACTTCAAAATGCGTAGGCGCGTTGTAATCTGGAGCCATACCGTTCTATTTCCGTAGTTATCTCAATCACGTTTTGCGAGCGTGTATGCTGCAGCTTTAAAGGGCTTCAATGAAACGACGTCACAATACCCTGAGAACGCTCAGAATTGCGGAGTCCGCAGGAACATGAAGCCGAGAAAAACAGAGATGAAAAGTCATACTCCATCAAAGAGACCAACGGCTTATCGTTACACCGATCACACTACCTTTGACACCGATGCTCTTAACTATCAGCCTTGATTAATGCTGTGTATACCGAAGGTTCATCTGTTGCTTTGGCAAAGAACCCGCATCACTGAGATCTACTCCAGCTATGCTAATCAGATTTGAAGGTATCCAGGAGATGAGGCTAACGCAGAAAGCAGCAGGAGGACTTTCCCCTATGCTTTCGGTCGTACACACCTCTGGAGATGATACACATTGTAAATAGCTTGAGTTTCGAAGACTTCAAAATGCTCATAAACACCTGCAAACGCCAAGTTAAACGCAGGAGGATTTGGCCCTTTAAATATATAGGCGATGCGAACAAGATAAAGATCACAGAACGCCAAGATTCTGATAACGAACTCAATCACGCCTTACTTCAAAAGTACTGCGCTATACACACGATGCAATGCTTCGCTCCGAGAGCAACACACGTTACCATTGCAAGGTTTCTGCACAGAAGTTTGCAGTCGTGGCCCAACAAATTCTAAAGCGATAAAAGCAGTTTCCGTTTCCATCGATTTTGTTAGAAAACCACGAAGCAATGTCTATGTCTAAATGTTTGTACAGTCAAAGGTGATATTGAGCTGGTACACGTTTGATGAGTTACTCTATTTTTTCTTCAAAACTCTTTGTTCCATCGATAATGTTGACTATTCCATGCCAGTAAATGATCATGGTCCCCAAATAATTTTTGCTCAAGATTTGATTTTTCAGCGATACAGACATTGTTCAAGTTGGGTCAAATAAAGTAACGACCCCCCACCTCAAATTTTCAAATTTTCTCAAAAAATAACAAACCCTTTCCGGTCCCACGGTGGTCCGCAGGACCACCGTGGCCCTGCGATTTAGGAGTAGTAGTGCTCCAACCAGCAAATATCCACGAAAAGTAGTGTCAAAATATATACACTAGGGTAGGAAGAATCTGCTCCGACTAAATTTGTGTACTCAGTTGCACATTTTTGGGCTGAGATCAATTAAAGGTATAGTAGTGAGTCAACAAAGAGTATCTCATTTACTTATCAATGAGAAGCAGGGCTGTGCGTAATTACGAATTACGGTTTACGATTTACGAATTACGGGCGTTTTTGGCGAGATTTTTACGATTTACAGAAATTTATAGGACCAAAATCGTGACGAATCGTAACAAATCATAATAAAACATTGGAAATGCGGTTAAATGAGCAATGCAAATCTGCGGTCTAGTACAAATATAAATTTAGCACTTTCAATACAACACAACTTCAACATTTTTTAAATTCAACACACTCTAATACTTGATTACTCTTCAAAATTTCAATTTCGGCGAACCCGTACCCGGACATGCCCGGCCGGTCGAAGTCAGCAGTAGGTAGGTCATGGGAGAACTATAATTGTCGATAGCGAGCTTCAGGTATGACCAATCGCTCCCCTTCTCACTCTGACGGACCCAAACTTATTATTTGGTCCCAACCTTTCCTTGTCCCAAGCAGGGGTGGTGCGTTTTTCGTTTTTCGATTTTTCGGTTTTTCGTTTTTCGCCCTTTTTGGCGAAAAATCAATATCGAAAAAACGAAAAAGTTTAAATTTTTTCGGTTTTCGGTCTGAAATTTGCGGTTCTGATGCGACTTGCAGTCGATCCTTCGCTGCTTACAGATGTCTCCAGCAAGTTTGCACACGTCTCTGACTTTATTCCAGAATCAAGCAGAAGCAAACGGATGATCTGCACCTTGCACGACAGTTCCTTCTACTACATCACTTTCGATTAAAAATTACATTGATGGAGCCGAAATTTTTTGAATTTCCTGTTTTTCAGCAGACTTAAACGACTCGGCGCATCTTTTGAGCATGGCCATAACTTTCAGGAATAATTCTCCGAAAAACCAAAATACACATTTCGACAGGCGGAAACATCACCAATATAATAACGCTAATCGATTCCGCATAGCAGATAACCTGCATCGGCAATTCGAAGGCAGCGTTCACGATAATCATTCTCGATGACTTTCCGCAGTGAAATGATAGGCGAGAAGAATTCTATGCTCTCAGTGACGAAAAAATGGTTTAAAAGAGCTAGAATGGCTAAATAATGGATGCAAACAGGCGTTCTGAGGTCACCGAAACTCCTCATGTCGCCTTTCCGCCCCCAGAACCTCGAGGTTGTGATAACATGAAGTACTCAAGTCAAGGAAATGCTGATGAGCGAGCTAAACCGCTTGATTATCACTGTTATAACTTTGACTTTAACTTTATTACGCGCCCTTGCAGAAGTGTAGAAACATAGAAAAGGCAAAAAAAACATCGAAAACATCAAGGAATTTAAAAAATGACAAGTTTCGAAAGGAAAAAACGTAAAACAATTAATAGATCCTTGCTCGACAATGTAGGTAATTTTTGACAAGTGTTTTGAATTTAACAAGTTGATCGGTATCTGAACAGTATGACTCATCTTCAAGTATTCCATGCCGGCTCTGAAGGTGAAGAAGCCGCGCCACAAAGAGGTGCGCGGCTGACGGAATTTAAGCTTGAACCTTTCTCTCCTAGTATTTGTTATATTTTGCTATGACTGAGCGCTCCGCTCTTTACTCCGCCCGGACTCATCCGAGCAAGATAAGCTTTAGCATCCTTCGTAGCGGCTGATTCCTCCACGCTCAAACGCTCAAAAGTCAACTTAATAAAGTGTGGCCCTCTTTTAGCAACAAAACACGGTTTCCGCGTTTTCTTCAAGCATGCCTTGCTGTATAGGGCACCAGAATTTCGGTAAACGAAAGAGATATGAAAAGTGCAATCTATTGTGAACACTGCTTTAAGTTCAGGAAAATTCGTTTTCGTTCAAGGTGTTCATGGAAAGACGTGGAGAATCGCTCTTTGGAGGCCCATAATTTTCAAGCGGAAGTCAACCTAAATTTTCCTGCTCCCTCTATCGATCTATACCAAAAAAGTGCGAATAAAAACTTTCTGGGCGAATGGCATCAAGTACAGATCCATCAAGCGAAACTGATTGAACGTAACCCCTATGTAGACACCGCGACTCAATGCATGTGGTTGCGTCGCGGCCATTACCGTCCAATAGCGCCGAGAGACTAAGCTACTGGTCAGTGTTGACCACGACGCAATCGCTCACACTGAAATTCAACATGACAGCACAAAAATTCACGCAAGAGTGTGCTATCCATCAAGAACTATTGATGTTCGTCTCTGTACAACGTTTGTTCCGTTTTGATCTATGACTTGCCCACGACTTTCAACTTCTGCGAATTCGGTATTTTTCATGAAATTGGGGACGACCTTCGAGCCCACAGTTTAGATCAAAAACGTGAAAAACGTGGATGTGATCGTTCAGAGAACCACCGCAGTTTTAAAACAAGAAGTTCACCACAAGAATTTAAGAAGGTGTTCAGCGCTAAAATTTTGCCAGGATTCGACGCTGCAACAAGGGTAAAATTCCTTACATTGATACGCTGATTGGGTATGCTTTTTGTCACCAAGAAAACATAATTCTGTCATTATTCAAAGCACTTCGATTACGTTGCCTTGTTTTCCAGTCCAAAATATGCAATTACGAAAATAAAATGTTTCAAAAGACAAAAATTTTTCGGTTTTTCGGAATTTTCGAATTCAAAACCGAAAATTTTTCGTTTTCAGTTTTTTCGGTTTCGAAGTTTTTCGCACATGCCTGGTCCCAAGCCGAGCCCGGTCGGTAGCTTCACAGCTATTTACTTCCAGGGAATGTTCTTGTCACATGATGAGCACCAGAGACGCAGACCTTTGGTGGAGCTGCAGTCTATATCGGACCAAAATTTCGATCCGCAGTTGGAGACAACCGTTGTTGCAACACGTACTGCAAACAGAATCATGCTGTGACCACGAGGTCCTGACATGATTGATATTGGTCCCAGCCCCACTATCTTCTAGCATTCTGTAAACTTCTAAAGCAAGATCAACGAGTACCTGATTGATTTGAAAAGCTATTTCGATAACAAGATGCTCAGGGTCTCACCCGCCAAGTCTTCAGTATCAGTTTTCACAACGGACCCGAAAGAGCACAGCGCCCATCCCGATGTCAGCTGGGGTGGAGATCGCCTGCCTGCTGCTCGCTTCCGTCAAACTGCACTCGGCCTTATACTCGATCCGTCGCTGACATTTCACAAGAACACCGAGCAAAAGCAAGAATTGTAAAAGCTAAGCTCAATATGCTAAAGGTGCTGGTAGGTACATCATGGGCAGCAGTAAGGAAACTATTCTGACCACGTATAGGGATATACTGCAGCCCGCCCTGGGGTATGCGGCACCGGTTTTGGCAGCACTTAGTGTCGGACTCATCTTGGACTAAGATGCAGCGTGTACGAAACGCTGCTCTCCGAAACGATACTGGGTGTCCTACGAGTTCACCGATTGAGCATTTACACGCCGAGACACGGGTGCTACCAGTAAAGGAGCACTGTCAGCCAGGGTTCGGCGCGGGGTGAGGATATCCACACCGGGGGGTCTGAGCTGCGCAATGGCGTAGGGAGGGGGTCTGAGCTCCACCGGGAGACCACATGAACCATTCTGACCGTGGGTAGTAGGTACACTGTCTAGAAAATTTTTTTGCGAATGATTCGGTAATACCGTCCAATTAACATGAAACCTTGTTGTTATTAAATTTACGTAATTGTTGAAATTATAGTAAAGGTTCTCCTACGATTCAATATAAGGCACATAGGTTCTGGGCGTGTATCCTGGATAGTTGTGTACTGAATAGCTTCTTCTTCCTTGCAGCCATATCGAGGGTTTTGTCATAGGCGGAGAAACTGGGCGACCATTAGTGGATTTGTCCATAGATCCATTGCGGTCAGCGTGGTATGTCTCACCGGACAGTAAAATAGATGTACTGTATCATGGCCGATAGTACCGCAGTCCGAACAAACATCAGATTTACTGCTGTCAATCTTGCTGACGTAGGACATGAGCATTGACGAGTGACCGCAGCGCAGCGATGTAAGTGTGCATCTCGCCCTTCTTCCGAGTTGAGTATCGGCTTTGCAGATTGGGGCGGTACTTCTCCTAGTATAGGATTCACCGCCGCCTTCTCAAGATGACACCGTACGAACTTGGTGTGCTCCTCGCGCAAGAGACGGAGTCGTTCTTGCTGTGAGTCGTGCCATCTTTGCAAATTGACTTTGTTTGGAGCATCGGCGAATGGCTTTCTCATACTTCTCTCTCTAACAGGGTTTAGCACTCTCCACGACGGATGACTTGGTTGCTTTATAATGTTGATACGGAATTGTTGAGCTTGCAGGTGACAGTGCTCCTTCACTGGTAGTAAACGTGTTTCGGCATGCAGGTGCTCGACTGGGGAACTCCTGGCACAACCGGTGGTGATGCGAAGAGCGGCATTCTGTACTCGTTGCATCTTCGTCCAAGAGGAGTCTGAGACTATATGCTGCCAAACCGGTGCGGCGTACTCCAGTGCGGGCTGGAGGATCGCCTTATACGTAGTGAGTATAGTTTCCTTGTTGCTTCCCATGAGGTACCGCCCAGGGTCCTGAGTACATTGAGCTTGGCTTTGACGACAGCCTGCTTCTGCTCGGTATTTTTATGAAACTTGAGCGACGGATCGAGCACAAGACCGAGCAGTTTTGGAAATCGCGCAGCAGATAGACGGTCTCCATCCCACTTTACGTCCGGATGAGCGCTGTGCTCGGAAGGATCCGTTGTGAGAACGGATACTGACGACTTGGATGCAGAGATCTCTAACATCTTCTCGTCGAAAAAGATCTTTAGTGCAATCAGGTACTCATTGATCTTATTGGCGGCCACCTGTATGTTACGATCTCGACACATGATAGTAATGTCATCTGCATACGCGACAACCTTGATATCCTGTGGCGGCTCAGGCATATCCTCGAGGTACAGACTGAAGAGGGCTGGCGATAGGACACCGCCCTGCGGAACTCCAGCTGCTACGGGAATACTATTGGAGAAATGGTTCTGGAACATAACTCTGGCTCGTCTGCCCTTGATGAAAGCCGGTATCCAGCGTTTCTGCCACGGCGGTATTGATGATTCCAGTAAGTTGCTCGACAAAACTCCATGGTTTACTGTGTCAAATGCCTTTGTGAGATCTAAGGCAACAGCCACAGTTCTCTGTTGCTTCTCGGCATTGAACCCATCGATAACAAAGCTTGTAATTTCCAGCAGAGCTGTCGTGGTGGAATGTAGCTTTCTGAAACTGTGCTGAAACACCTGGTTGTCATTATGCTCCGCAAGGTCGCTTTACGATCAGTTTTTCGGCTACTTTAGCGAAAGAGGACAGCAAACTAATGGGGCGATACCCCTTGACTGAAGCTTGGGGCTTGCCAGGCTTGGGCAGCGGCACGACGTTAGCTGTTTTCCAATTCTGCTGGATAGTGCACGAACTGAACGAGGTGTTTATCAAGTCAGTGAGAAGCGGTAGGATTTCAGTTGGTAACTTCTTCAAGACAGCAGGGCATATTCCGTCAGGACCAACCGCTTTGGAGTTCCGCATCCTTTATAACCTTCTCAACTTGCGTCGTAGTCAACGCTTCGGCCGTGCTCAAAAGCGGGATGCGGCACAGCTCTTGTACAGTCACTATGTTCTGCGGACCACGCTTTGCACTGGTGATGAAAGAACTTTTACCGAGCGCATAAGCGGCTTCCTTTCCTGATTTGAATACGCCACTGGCAAAATCTATTGTGGAGACGGTGGCAGGCGAGCTCTTACCCGAGAGCTTCCTTAAAGCCTTCCAGGTAGCTGCACAGTCCGTCTTGAAATCCAACTGTAAAGTGAACTTTCCCCACTCTTCTTTCTTGTGCCTGTTTAGATCCTTTTTGACCTCATCGTCAAGTTCAGCAAACGACGGGTCCAGAAGGTTGACCGCTCTCTGGCATCTCTTGTCCTGATCTTATCGAGGATCTCCCTTTTGACATTTGGATAGAACGTCTTAACGCGGCCGACAGGAATAGCCGCTTTTATGGCTCTGCGGATCGCGTCAGATAAATGGCACTCTTTTTGGTGCACGTCGCCATTCCACGGGTAATCGGCCACTAAGTGAAGTACAACCTCACGGAACAGGCGCCAGTCTGCTCGGCCTAAATTAAGATAAGAATGTTGACGAACACCAGAAGAGGGAGCGAGAGAGTTGGAGAGATCGATGTGGATAAAGACGGGGACGTAGTCACTTGACAGAGTAGTTGAGGTGGACCATGAGCAAGAGTTAGAGAGATCGGACGAGACTAGAGAAATGTCTGGGCTGGAGGATCGGCCGTTGGTAGGGAGACGAGTGGGTCGACCATCGTTTAAGATGACCAGGTCGCATTCCTCTGCCCAATCCTCGACGTCATTTCCTCTAACATCAGAGCCAAGAGACGAGCAAAAATTGTGAACGTTGAAATCGCCCGCGAAAACAACCGTAGATGATGGGGAGCAGTCATAAAGCTGCTTGAGAAGTGGAATAGGATTGTAAGAAGAGGGGCATGAGGTAGTAGGTGGAATATATATGTTGAAGAGAGAAATAGGTGTTTTGAGAGGGAGATGGATTGGAAGGTACTCGAGATTACCGTCCGTGGGGATGTTGGGTATGAGGTGGGAGGGGAGAGAAGATAAAACAAAGGTTGAAACTCCTCCGCCAAGAGCTGACCTTGGAGCATGGAAGGCAGTATAGCCCGGGATATTAGGATGAGGACGGATAGGGGATGGAGAGAGCTTGGTTTCTTAAACCATGATCACGTCTGGATGGTAAGTACGTGCAAAGAGAGAGAGCTGAGAAAGCTTGGTACGAAGGCCGTTGAGATTGATATGTACAATGGAAAGGGAGCGATTGGAGTTGGAGGAATCAGAGTTAGAAGGTGAAGAGCATATAACACAACGAAAAGAAGAATTATGATGCTTCACAGAACTGAGACCCAGACAAGAGAAGTGCACCCACCTTTGGCATTCAAAGCATTGGACGCTGGTCCCATTTCAAGTGATGTCTCCGTCGCATGTGGCACATGGGTACTTCTTCTTCTTCTTCTGAGTGGGTCCAGGATTCCTTTCCACGCCGGCCCTTAGCAGGAGAATCCGAAGGAGAGGCACGGCCGGCCAGCACCTCTCCAATGACAAAAACCCTCTTCGTGGAGGGGATGACGTCGGTTTGCACGGAGGCGATCTTCTTTCCTCCACACTGACACGGCACGAACGTACGACATCTCGGCAGCGTTCTGAATTGCAAATAAGAACAGATTGGAAGCTACGGAATGGGGCGGAAGAAAAGAGAGGACGCGATGAATAAAGTTATTGGCAAAGGCGAAGACGACGAGATGTACTAGAGAAATAAATATGTTTTCAGAGAAGAACAGGTCACTTTAAATGTATGGAAAACACGCTTTAATAAGTGATTGGATACGAAAATAGGTGTATCAACATTATCCAGACCAGACATGGCAAAAAACACTTGCTAGTTGAAAAGAGCGTCATCTAATCTGGTTACGTTTCGAATTTCATTCTCCGAAACCCATTCATACACCAAACACACGATACGGGTTCGATCCCGCAAAGTGCATAATTTTTGCAAGACGTTAGACCACACATTTTTTTGCAAAGTAAGGGTCACGAAAATAAGATATTCGAGTCGAGAGTGGTAGATTTACCCTATGTACAAATTTTCATTCTCTAAGATGGACGCTGAAAGGCACTTCCCTGTGTGGCCCACACCTGTTGCAGGTGCGATCGCGCTGGAAGTCTTTATTTTTGCAAGGTATGAGTCAGTAGAATACGATGATCGAGTCCAGCGTGGTCGATTTATCCCATATACTCACTTTCGCCGTCCAAAATAGATGCTGAACACCACTACAGTATAAGGCCTCACACTTTTCTCAGGTGTGGTCCCGAGGGAAATCGTCAATTTCGAAATTTAGGTGTGACGAGAGTAGGATATTTGAGTCCAGCGTGGACGATTTACCCTGTGTGCAATCTTTTACCGCGTCAGCGTAACGCCGAAGAGCGCTAGATAGGAAGTGGAACAAGGTAAAAAAACGTCATTACCCCGGGTTTGAGCAAAACTAAGAAACTAGGTTTGTAACCCTACCGAATGAAACTTTACTCGCTCTCGGAGGACGCCTTACAAAAAAGTTTACTAGGTGTGGACATTTGATGTTTTGAGCATAAATGTCCACACCTAGCCAGTGCATTTAGGTGTGGACATTTATGCTCAAAACATCAAATGTCCACACCTAGTAAACTTTTTTGTAAGGCGTCCTCTGAGAGCGAGTAAAGTTTCATTCGGTAGGATTACAAACCTAGTTTCTTAGTTTTGCTCAAACCCGGGGTAATGAAGTTTTTTTACCTTGTTCTGCTTCCTATGTAGCGCTCTTCGGCGTTACGCTGAGGCGGTAAGATTGCGCGCAGGGTAAATCGACCACGCTGGATTCAAATATCTACTCTCGTCACTAAATATCGAAATGACGACTTCCGGCAGGACCACACCTGAGAAAAGTGTGAGGTCTTATACTGTAGCGTTATTCAGCATCTATGAACGGTGAAAGTGAGTATACAGGGTGAATCGACCACGCTGACTCAATATCTTACTCTCGTGCCACCTAAATTTCAAAATTGCCCTTCTTCGGGGGAACCACGCCTGAGAAAAGCGTGAGCCCGTATATTGTAGCGGTGTTCAGCACCAATGTTGGACGGTGAAAATGAGTATAGGGGATAAACCGACCACGCTGGACTCGATCATCGTATTCTACTGACTCATACCTTGCAAAAATGTAGAGTTCCAGCGCGATCGCACCTGCGCCAGGTGTGGGCCACACAGGAAGTGCCTTTCAGCGCCCATCTTAGAGACTGAAAATTTGTATATAGGAGTAAATCTACCACTCTCGACTCCGAATATCTTATTTTCGTGACCCTTACTTTGCAAAAAAATGTGAGGTCTAACGTCTTTGCAAAAATTAAGCACTTTGCGGATCGAACCCGTGTCGTGTGTTTGGTGTATAGTGGGTTTCGGAGAATGAAATTCGAAACGTAACCAGATTAGATGACGCTTTTTCGAGCCAGAAGTCTACACATCTGAAGTAACATGTTCTTCTTGGACTTGCGAAATGAGTTTACGAACTCATATTAATTTAAAAACACATTTATTTCTTCGAAACATCCCGTATTCTTGAACTTAGCCAATCCCTTCATCTTCTCCACGCTTATTTTCCACCACATATGGTCTCCGGAGCATTGACAACTCGGCATGCGGGGTGTTCGAGTCAGTATGATGAGCGCAGAGGACGAAAAGAAAGGCGCTGCCAGCTGGCCTGGTACTCTCTCGGCCGGCCAAAGTGCAAACTGGCTATCTCTGCGTCTCCGCCGAGAGGGTCATTCAAAGTTTATTCACTGGGCAGTACAGGGATGGGAGCTATCCAAGTTTTGAAGGGGAGAAGCACTCAGAATTTCAGAAAGAAGTGAAAGATACAGCTCTCCAGAAATCGAAGGATTTCGATGGAGTCTCTAGGGAAGCAATGTCTGTAAGATATGTGATTTGGAAGAAACTTTCTATTTCATGATTAAATCTTGAGTGCTCCCGCCAACAAAGTTTGCACACAGGCCTGGATCTCTGGAACATTCGATTTTTAAATCAATCTGCTGAAAGACATTGTAGGTTGTGCTTTTTTGAAGGGGTGGGATAGGGGAACCGGTAAACAAGTTGGTTACTTACTAATTATCGAATGATTTTAATTTTGATTTTTTTAAATTTGATATACCCTTTCTTTCCTCGCTACTCGCAGTCGTCGTTGCGGAGCGGTTGTTTTTCAAAGAATTTAACTATGAAAATGTAGAAATCGTTCTAAAAATCACACTACTATTACAGTGTTACAGGAAACTGCAAATAAAAGCGAAATGGAGGTTAGATTTCTAAATCAAATCGGTAAAACACATTGGCAGCCGTGCTTTTTTGATGGGGTGGGATAGGGAACTGGTTAAGAAGTTGGTCACTTACTGTTTATAAATTAAACGATACCGATCGGCTAACCGTGGAGATTTCTCGTGGGTATTACTACGTATTACCAGGAAAAGTGTACAATTCTAGCAGAATGAGTTTTTCCAATCCCAAGCGCTTCGGCACTAGCAGAAACGCTCCAACCTAAAGAAACATAAGGAAAGTGGACTGGGCGAGTCTACAGAGAATTAACATTATTTCTGGAGAACCGATTTCTGTAGTCAAAATTTGTAATTCCAGGAAACAAACAGCTGTGGTATTTCACATCAAAGAGCTCTAGGGTTTTCGAAGAAGGACTTTACTTGGTTGAAAAGGTTCATGTGTTAGTAATTGAATTTGCTACTGCCCTTTCACTAGTTTACCTTTCTGAACAGGAGAATGAAATCATTTGAGTGAATTGGCTAACATCATATTTTCTTTTCAATAATGAGTATTGAGTGCACGAATTTTCTAATGGAACCGAAGAAAAAGAAGTCATTCTCAAAACCAGATAGTACTTCTGTGAAGCATAGCAAAACGGGCTGTTTTCACGAGTTGAAAGTTTCAGCCACGGGAATCGGTTCTTGAGGAATATTTATACTTACTTTGTATACACGTCCACTCCGCTTCTCTATTACTCTTTTTTTCTCTTGGAACGTTTCGTTCAGCACCAGACCACATTTGCTTGGTAGATCCCCTTTTTGATAGATTTTCTTGGCTTTTCCTTTTTTTAACACGTGTGTAATCAGCAGCGTTAGCAAAGAATTCAGTTGTTCACTAACTTTGTTGAAGAATTCGCATGGTGCTATGAGAGAACGAGCGTCAGATTTGTTCCCGAGCAGTCAGAAATAAAAATAATGTGGGAATTCTAAGACATTGTCCTACAGGAACACATTTACAGGTGTAATGTGATTACAGCTCAGAATCCACATATACGGAGCGGTCGTGGCTGATGTTCGCCAAAATATGCATCGAAACCTCAATCATCCGAGAGATGCCAGTCGATGGCACAATAGTAACCTTTTTTTCTTTGTGTCTCCAGCGCAAGAGGTGGAGTGGAGAGCGCAGCAAGCGCGAGATAAAGTGGGCGCGGCATGCCTGGTTGTCAGTGGTACCGCAACCACCACATACAGTGTGCATAAAACTTCTAGTCTGATTCTGACATATCGCGGGTGGTCCGGGCCGCCTTATCAGCGCAGCGCACGTTCGCTCCAGCTGATCGGCGATCGATTCCACCGTCCACCACCTCAACCATAGCCACCCAGTGGCTGATTTTTCACTTCAAATTTCTTTCTTTTGCAGTTAATCGCTCTGAATTTTTAGCTAATGCTTAGCCGTTGCTCTTGTTTTCCCATTATAACCTTCGTTATTGTGTTTTCCTTTTTTTCCATTCGTTGTAAATAGTTTTCACCGTTTTTATGTATACTGTGATTCTAATTTTTTTCAGCGTTTCTTTTTTCAGTTTACCTGCTATATTCTATTCTGGCGATGACAACATGATCTCACAAGCGGCTCCATATCCACAGAAAAATTGCAGCAGTAGGTGAGCACTTGTTGGTCGAACAAATATTCTTGAATGTCTCCATTTCAATATACCTTCTGAAACCAATATAGAGGCACCAAATCAAACTTTCTGAGTTTGTAGGCAATTTTTCAAATGCGTGCCCTATAAAAATCGAGAGAAACTTTTAACCAGGGATGTTTTTTGCTGCAGATGTGAAATCTGCTCCATTACCCGAGTTAGTGTCACTTACTTACACCAAATTGTGCTTGGGGTACTCCGTGACACTGATTTGGGTGCAGTGATTCATACCACTCGTGTTTTTCATGGCGAAATCGGTGTGTATGGTGGATCGGTATATTTGCAGGTTTGTGATATTCCTCATACCACACTTGGTTTCAGGGCTTCATATTTTTTCAAGTCTTTTTTTATTCGGATCGCGGTTGTTAGTGCACCAGGAATTCTTTCGACGGATCCCAATAATCTAACACCCTAATCAAAATTGGCGTAAAGGAGTAGTTTTGACCGTACACTGTACGAAACGTCAGAAATTTGGAATAGTACCCAAAGTGACGTTATTCCGACTGCTGTCTTCCTGTACAGTATTATTTCGAGTCTTGTGCACGATTTTTTCAGAAAACTCAACAGTCACAAAGTATTCCTCATTCATATTTACCCCCACCCACCCCGTTCCCCGGACGTTTTGATATTTTTCAACCTCCGTATATGGCAGGTATGGGCATACTAAAACAGGTCACACAGAAGTTTTATTACGGTTGTGAGCAAGAAAGTTCGTACATTCGGAGTTAACGCGAAGAGTGCCATTTTCATTTTTGTTGCCACAAATTCTGCTCAAGTCTCTTAGAATTCAGACAGGGTCAGGAATAGTTGTGTAAGGGGGGGGGGGCAGGGATGTGCGTAGTTACGACTAACGGCTAACGAATTTAACGACTAACGGGCTTTTTGGGTGTTACGACTAACGACTGACGACTAACGAAAATAAAAATATTTTCGTAAGCAATCCCAAAATTCGTTAGAAGGCCAATAGTCATTCAAATCGCGCTCCAACCCGAGCCTTACACCGGGATTATTACATATTGCCCTGTTGGATGTTCTAGGTGAATGGTAGAAAATAATCATAGCCTAAAGTATTTATTATTTCTACTGACACTGCTTCGCAGTTCTGGAACCCCACATTAAAATCCCAGTCGAACGATACGCAAGGTTAGGCGCAGCGTTTATGCGACTTCGCGTCGGTCTCAGCTACTTTATGGTAGGGAGATTTTTGCAAAGTGCACTATCGAGGTGATAACATGGGCGGTGCCTGCAGGCCACAATTGCCCAACGACGGGAACTGTATCCGATGATCGGATTGTAAAGGGTGCCGTTCTTTGACTTTCAGTCATAAATTCGACTTATATGGGGTTTTCATAAAGTGGTGCTGAGACCCTCATGGGTGAAATTTTTAACTTGGGTGCTAATTTCTTCCGACCTTCCCCCGATTATGGGAACAAGCCCTAAACCACGCAAGCGCTCGATCGCGACGCTGAGCAAAAAGAACAAATAGTGCAAAGTCGATTGCAATTCTCCGTGTTGTCACCACCAGGTAGATCTCAAATAACATCACATGATGCAGAATGGCAAATTTAGCGCTGGAAAAAACAGAGATTTCCCTCGGTTTCCCATATTGTTTCTTTTCTTACCGAAAAATGACAAAATTTGATAGACACACACTCCCTAGTAACGTAGTGGCTTTCGTGCATATTTAAAATTATGTATACGTCAGGTTTGCCGTTTGAAGTAGGTTCTCTAACAAGGAATGATTTTGTGTCTTAAATGACCATGAATGTTTAGAAAAACCAGACAGCTCTCTTCATGCCTTCCTTTTTCTATTCATAAGTTTTTTTGCCTCAACTGTAGCTTGTTTTCAAAAGCCTGGATTTTTAACGACTCAGAACTAACGACTAACGAAATACAAAAATTTCTATTACGCACATCCCTGAGAGGTGAGAAGCGCAGAAGGTAAGACGTCGCCCTGGATTGCCATTGAAGTACAGTTACACGTTGAGACTTCGGGGCGAAAAATATTTTTGGGCATTGGGGCGCGTTTCCGTACGCGTACCACTTGCACGATCACTATCGCGCCGTTTTTATCTGATTAGAAGAGGGACGACAGAAGCATTGCATTCTTCAGAAAATGCATGTCAAAGAAAGACCAGTACAGAGGTAATAGGTCTACTAAGACCTGCAAAGAGCGATTTGGCCCAAATGTGAGTTGTAATTGGAAAATGCCGTTAGGAAAATCATTTCAACTAAAGAAAACTTCGAATGCAACACTGTTAGATAAATGATATTCACTTCTCAGCTACAAAATTATCATAGGTACCGTATGTCGTGGGACATGCGTTGCTTGTAGCCACTACCACACCCTTGGGTGGTTTGACAGTTTAGCGTAGGTTGAAACGGTGCTGATTCTGGCAGGGAGGGCTATGGTGCGATACCACAGTGAGCTCCCTGCTTTGCGATGAAACCGTTGAGAGAAATACTGGAGATAGAAGGGGGGGTAAAGAAAATTTTCGCACCCACGTCAAAGATTTGCCCACGCGGAGTTTCAACCCCTTAAGGGAAATTTAGGGAAGCGTTTGGCTTACGTATTAAACTTTATAATGATCCCAATAATGGAGAAATTCTGACGTGGATGCGAACTCTTTTTTGTCGCTCCTCTCAGTATGTTTACTTGAGCCGAGGGCATTTGCTCTTCAAAGTTCCGCGAAAGTAGCCCAAGCATTTTTCTGAAGCTTCTAGTTACGTCATTTTGTAGTATAATTATAACGGTTGTGCTGGTTCGTGGGATAACATGGGAGATCAAAAAGCTATGCGTTAACGACTTTGTCTTTTTGGTGTTCTAATCTTTACAGTTACAGCTTGCGATGCGCTGGATTCAGTATTAAGTTCGCATTTGCACAAAGAGTTTCCCCGATTTTTTGGACAGGGGTCGGAACCCCCGTAGTGTGTATTGAAAATTTAGAACGCGAATTCTCAAAGAACTTCACGCCCACTCAGTTTCAATCCATACAATTAGTTTAAAATTGAGGTATTTTTCCTAATAATAATATCGTTCAAAAGATCCGCCGATTCCTACAACACATTAATTATACACGTGCACATCGCGGCTGGTCTAGCAAAACCTGCACTTAATTTAAAGGGACGGGAGGAAAACGCGCTCTAACGCTAAAATATCTTTCTGTATCCTCGAAGCTCCGTAACTGTACTCCTCCTGGTTATCGCCGTCCAAGTGCCCCCCCTCCTCCATGCTGAAAAATTTTCCCGCGCCTCCCCAATCAAATTGGTAGTGACTGTGTCACGTATAGAGAGTAAATGGTACTCAGAATGTCAGTTATAAGAGCTGAAAATGGATAATGATAAGTAAACTTTCCGGAAATGAGGTTCTTTTGACCATACCCTTCAATACAAAACCCTTTTTTTCGCCTCCCACATGCGCACTAGGTCAAAATAGCGTTTTGTTGGCAACATTGACTTCCACGAGATACGCTCATCGTCCTCCGCTCGGCCTGCAATAAGTCCGCGATTCATGATGACCAGTAACACCCACCTGCGACCCCCCCCTTCCTCAGAGCCCCACAGCTGCGGCCCCCTTGGTTAAGTGACAACGCGAGGGTGCTTGACCATTGAGGCGTGAAAATCTCAACCCCAAAATCAGAAATTCGCGTCAAGGCGAAATTTCGACTCGGAGACACTAGGAATTCCCTGAAATTTTCTTGAACACCGAAGGGATAGAACATTAGATCCGCCCAGGTAACACACAACGATACGCTCCACACTCCATCCTTGGGTGAAATTGACTATTAACGCCCCTTTGTTCGTAAGCCGACTGCATTTCGCAATCGGTCCAGACGTTTACTGAAGTTGTAAGTAACTGCATAGTGACCAATTCGATGTAAAATAGGAACAAGACATCGAAACTGAAAATCCCTCTTCGAACCAAGAAAACGACCTACAGGGGTTGCCGGCGTGGAAAACAGCGACGCGATCCGAATAAAAAAAGACTTGAAAAAATATGAAGCCCTGAAACCAAGTAGTATGTGAGAATATCACAAACCTGCAAATATACCGATCCACCACTACACACCGATTTCTTACCATAAAAACTTTACGAGTGGTACGAATCACCCTGCCCAAACCAGTGTCACGGGTACCCCCAAGCACAATTTGGTGTAAATAAGTGACACCACTAACTCGGGTAATGGAGCAGATTTCTGCATCTGCAGGCAAAAATAATCCCTCAATTTAAAGTGTTTTCTCGATTTTTTATAGGGCAGGTGACATTTGGAAAAATTGCCTACAAACTCAGAAAGTTTGATTTGGTGCCTCTATATTGGTTTCAGAAGGTATATTGAAATGGAGACATTCAAGAATATTTGTTCAGACCAATAAAGTATACTGCTGCAATTTTTCTATGGATATGCTGAGCCGCTTGTCCAGACGAATGGATTCTACCTGAGTGTAGAAGTTGCAGAATCAATCATGTATGTCATCGCCAGAATAGAATATAGCAGGTAACCTGAAAGAAGAAACGTTTGAAAAAATAGAATCACAGTATACATAAAAACGGTGAAAAACTATTTACAACGGATGGGGAAAAAAGAAAACACAATAACTTGAAGGTTACTAATGAAACTTGAGCAACAGCTAAGCATTAGCTAAAATCAAGACGATTAACTTGCCCAAAGGAAATAAATTGCTGAAGTGGAAAATCAGCCACTGCTCATAGGACAAGCGCTCAGTTTCTAAGGTGTAATCATAGCAGAGCACATCAGCTGTAGAGACTGAACGAAAAAAAGCGTGATTTTTGGCGCGAGGGAGACCTGGTATCACGCCGAAGAGGTTGGTGTAGACCTCCTGGCACGCCGGATTTCAGGGACGGCGGGCATGACTTAACTAAAGCCTCCGAAATGTTCAGCTGTCGACCTGCTACCGCTTCAGATTTTATGGATTTTTGCTGCTGTGACCATCCTGCCTCGCCGGACCTTCAATGAGTGTGGTCTACCTTCAAAATTCGGGCAGGTTTAACGAGCTGAACCATCGCAAGTTCAGAAACTGTTGCTGTATTATTTCACTTTACCTGAGCGGTAACTGTGGCAAATCACCATACTCAACTGTGCCACCTTAGACATGGGCATTTCGGTTTTTCTGCCGTAATTACCTTATTAAGGTGTAAGCTCTTACCGACTCAATATGTTGAGCTGTTTCGCATGCAACCAGTGTGACAATGAAAAAAAGTAATTGATTTTCTTTCAGAGACAAATCGACTTTAACGGGTTTTGAAACTCTGAGCAAGAATAATATGCAGCAACGATACACAAACCAAGAGAATTAGAAACTAAAGCATCTATATATAGAACTCTTGAGATATGTGAGGACAGGATTATGGTTACCTAAAGCGAGTTAATAAAATTTCTCCAATGAATGAAAATCGCAGTTTCCAGGACTTTTTCGAAACTTGGAGACTCATGGTATAAGCTTCAATATCTAAGAATTTTCCACTCACCAAACCTCAAATTTGCAGGTTGTTGATAGTTCACTAGAATGTCCTCTCTGGTTATAACTGGTTTCCTGAGATGTGGTTAATTAACTTTCCAGAAACCCTTGAAAAATTTTCAAAATCTTACCTCTAAAAATGGTTTGATAATTGTGATGAGAATGATTGGAAGTGTAGGCAGTATGAAACATCGTTGTGCATTATTATCAAATTTGAAGTTGATTAAGCAGAAGACGTTGGATGATGGAGATATAATGGGAATCATGCCCTTCTAAACATTTCAAGAAATGCGAAACCTTTCGCTTCAGGAATTAGAAAAAAAGTTCCGCAACCTCGATTTGGTACCCAAGGAATCAGCCTCACATGGTTTCGAATGTTCTAGGATCTTGGACAGAGTCGATGGGACTTGTCAGGGATTCCGTACTGATGACACGTCATCGATCGATAATCTGATATTATCGATTTTTGCACAAAATGCGCCTAGAGTGGTGATCGCTGATGGCATTGGTTTTCTTGGTTGGAAAATTTTGCTCGCCCAGTTTGATATCGATAAATACCAATCAATAATATTGATTTTTTCGCCTGGTGCACCGATATACCAGCGCGATGAATTTTTGATTAATTTAGAAGGCTCTAAGTCTAACTTGTTTGTAAATTCTTCTCATCATGCAAGGTCAGATATTAATAATCAATAATATTGAGTTCTCTCATGTTGCACAACATGCATGCAACGAGTGGTATTTTTATTGTTTGGGGTCATAAAGTTTAAAAAATTGATTGTACTCATACGTCAAGATCGTCTGTTTCAGATGTTTCATCATTTCAAAATGGAAATCGTTGAGCAAATTGAAGACAGAAGGAGGAACCTTCGGGAAAAATATCTGAAATTTCTGAAAATTTAGCTTCCTGGCAAAAGTAACAGATTTGGTGATGGTTTAAAAAAGCTTCCAAAATTTTCTTGAAATATTTTTAAAAAATGATTTGGCGTAAAATAGCCTGGAAAATTAAAAAAGCTAGAAATGAAGTGAAGCCGTGACCAAAAATACGCTTGATTGGGTGGTCAATCATTTCTAAGCTTCTCCTTTACCACTTATACAAGAGCAGAAATCAAGCGAGCAACGGAAAGATTAGCCATTTTTGCAAGCTGTAATAGGGGAATCAACGCCTTAGGTCAAAGTAGGTGAACTCAATTCCATATCGACCATGATTTTGTTTTGATAAGTTTAACGGAGAAGCTTGTGAAAATGATCGACCACCAAATCGCATTTTTGGTTATTTCACTTCATTTCTAGCTTTTTGTTTTTCCAGGCTAATTTACGCCAAATCATTTTTAAAATAGTTCAAGATATTTTTGAAGCTTTTTTCACCATAACCGAATCGTTACTTTTGCCACGAATTCCGGCGCTGAACCCAACCCAAATCCTTAAGCCCAGAGTTAACGCAAGGATGAATCCGGCCTCAGCTAAAAAGTCGGCCCCGCCCCCAATACCCGAAAGCCTACATAACTGCGCACACTGCCGCGAAAAGGGAACCAAGAGCTCTGCTATAGCATGTTTTGCCGATGAGCATCGCCACATAACTCAATTTTTAGTTTGCAATGATTTTGGTCCCCTATTCGGAGCAAAACGCTTGATTATGCTTTTCGGGTATTGGGAGTGGGGCCGACTTTATCCCTGGATCTTCTCCCTCATCTGATCGAATTGAGATCTTGCGCTTGTAAGGGTTGCTATACACGGTGGGGGGACTACAATATCAAATTCTACCCCTGAGGTTGGACTGCGCCTTTAAGCAGCGTGCCGCCGCACCTCTGACCCAGACCAAGGGCGCCTGAGTGATATAAATTTAAGTAGTTAGAAAAGTTGAGTTTTCTAATATTCGATTCAACCGGAAATTCCAATTTCTGATCTTTTTTGAATGTTGGTTTGGCTCGGGAATTTTGATACATATTTGCCTTTTCAAGCCTTCGATTCGTTCAGAAATTTGAATCAATCGGGTTCTGGAGTATTCAGTTTGTTCGGAGAGCTCGAATATTCGCTTTTCTGAGTAATCGGCCAATTTCGTATAACTACATTCAAATGCTCCGATATTGAAAAAGAATGTGCAGAAAGTATTCAAGATCTTTTCGGAAATGTATCGGAAAAAAGCTAATTTTCATTCGAATATTCGGATAAATTTTCCAAGTATGCATTTGCCCAAAATAGAAGAAAGGTTTTCTAAAACAATCATTCAGTCAAAAAAGAGGGACCTTCTCCGAATTCATTTCTTCATTCCAGGATTTCAAAAACGCTGAATACGAGTATTAAATTCATCCGAAATTGTTAGGAATGCCTACTTCGAAGTTATTCGTGCATTCGTGAATTTTGAAGTGGTTATAATCGAATAAAAACTTATTCATCAGAAATTTTTCTATAGCGGCTATCCGTATTACTCATCTGAGGTGTACTAAAAACGCGATATTTGAATTATTCCTTGATTCAAAACCTAGCGACGATTGTCCATGTCTATTATGTAATCACATCATCAAATGAGGAGAATTCCTCGATTGTGATCTTCATAAAGCCCCCCATTGATTTGAAAACGCAATTAATTGATTTCGAAATCCAAATGGTTTTCAAGTAATATACTTGAACAAATGAACAACTTTTTTTGATGGGTAATTATGATGTAAGCTGAATTGAGACAAATATTCGAAAAACGGACACTAGACCTAAATAAAAACAGAAATTTTTTCGATTTCTCGGATTAACAGAATACACGAGAGGCGAAAAATATGAAACCTCCAATGAAGCGAGAAGCAAAACAGAAAAAAATCACGACGAAATCGAATATTCAAAAAAGGATGTTTCAAGACTCCAAATATACCTGGTATTCGAAAAAATACGCATAATGAAATCCCAAGAGTCGGTGAAATAGTTGAATACCACAAAAATCTCTAGAACACTATTCGAATAATAATTCCATTCATTACAAGGCCTGATTTGCGCATTATCGCACAAAAACAGGTGTGCTCCACGAAAGGCAAAAAGACAAAAGCAGGTTCTTCGATTGCGCAACCGACTGAATATTTGGTTGAGCATTCGGAGATTTGGACGATCAATCGTCACCGGCGGTAAGATGTGTTGCTTTGTTAACCGGGTGTGAACCTGCTATCGACAGGTCGATAGCAGGTCGATAATAGGTCCATGTTATTCTCCCGAAAGTCTGAGAGGGAGTCTGAGATAGTCGCCAAAAGTTTGCTTTTAGAGGGGGGAGGGGTCTGAGAAAAATTAGCCTTGTCCACACCTCGTGCCGAACCCTGCTGTCAGCTCAAGGCCCAGCAGCTGTACATTAACATCGCCAAGCAGCTCATCCACCCATTTTGGAGAGGACTTGAGCCTGTAAGATAGAGAGGTATCAGAAAACCTTTTGCCGATGCTCCAGATAAAGTCAACCTGCAAAGATGACACGATTCACAAAAAAATGCCTCCGTCTGTTGCGCGAGGAGCACACCCAGTGCGTCCGAGGGTATCTGGAAAGAGCGGCTGTTAATCCCATTCTAGGTTCTGTCCCGCCTCAGGTTTCTGAGTCTGTTTCTCAGCTTAGTAGACGTGCCAGATGCACTCTAGCCTTGTTAGCTGTGGGCACTCGACGTTCCTGAAGTTCTACGTGAACAGGCCCCAGTAGGCCCTTCCTCCCCAACAAGTTCGAGGCTTGCGCTTCATGCCTGAAGCGGTAAGCCTTACCTTGCTTCCAAATTCATGGACTGACCCGCTGTCATGCATCCACGGTCACAACGAACCGTAAGTGAAGGGCCAATTATCCAAATCGTATAGATGACATCCCCGTTCAAATGCCATCAACCGAATTAGCTCGAAGCCCATTTTGCCCGCGCCGAATGTGACCCTGGTTTGATTAAGCTCTTCAGTATTGGGCCAATGATAGGCATATGCCGACCTGCTCACTATAATTTTACATTTTCTGATTTTTTTCGAATATTCGACTTTGCGAATAATTCAATTTCGAGTTTTTTTGAATATTCGACTTTTCGAATATTTCAGGATTTTGAAGCTTTCGATTATTCGACTTTTCGAATAATTCGAACTTCGAACTTTCGAATATCCGCCTTTTCGAATAAAAAGTCGAATTTTCAATTGACTGTCGAATGAACTTTCGAATTTCTTTCATTCGACTTCTCGAGTAAGTCAAAAAAATATTTTGTCATTCCCACTATTTTCCAGAAAAAATGCTAGCATATTCTATCTTTCTTTGGAACTGAACTAAACTGTCGAATAGGAAGCAAACAAACCAGATATTTACGCGACGGTTGGCTATATCAGAAAAATATACGAATTATTATATGCGGCAAATAATTTAAACAACTGCTTCTCATTATTTAATTCCGATAGGAAGTAAGTACAAACAATAACTAGGGCACCTAAAGTAGACTATTGAAACCCGCTACCCCGGCACTGTCGTCTTAGGCATCTTTCGTAGTCTCGCGCATGCGCGGCATCGCGCGATGACGCGCTGGAAGCGCGGTGGATTATGAAACTTGTCGCGCGGGACGCGGTTGCGCCATCCAGCGCCGCCATAGAGGCACCGCCCGAACAGCGATAACGGTTTCGCCATTTCAATGAATACTCTTTATCAGTTTAGGTCCACTCCAACATTGAAGGAAGTGTCTCACGATGAATATCGCACTCGAGTTCGACCCAAAAAGTGAGCTTCTTTGGTCGTGAGGTTCATGTATACCAGGATTTGAAGACCATGAACGATCTTGTGCGGGTACTGTGAGGAATGAAGCGGGGAGAGTATGGATTATTGGCATAAGTCAGGGCCACAAATTATCAAATCTTTGATAACTTCATGAAAGAGCAGATCAAAATCAAATGCTACAGACTCGTAACCTGTTTGAACCCAAGTCCATGAGCGGGCCTGCCTTTCGCGTAAGGTAAGGAAGCCTACTCCAAACAGCAGAGCGAGAGTTCACGTCTTGAGTACAAGTTAGAATCTCGTTGTGCTTCAGTGTTTTGCTTGCCATTGGCCTCAGCGTTGTTGGCAATCTGTCAGTATCGTAATCTAACGGACGCCAAATCTGACTCGAGCGCCAGGCAGCGGAACACGTAAGTATAGCGAGGCTCCCACCGACACGTTCAGCACGCAAGCATAACAGCTTTCCTTCATCTTTGTAGACAGCTATCGGTCGCGCATAGGGACAGCTTTCCGCAGCTATAGCAACATGCTACCTAAAACTTGCGTAACATGTCGGCTAAGGTGTTCGTAACATGTTTGCAAAGTTCTGGGTTATCCATTGCTTGTGCCATGGCGGGATGGTGGACCTCAATAGCTTCTCAGACAGTATGCCCAAGTTGACAGAGTCAAAAACCTTCGTGAGGTTCAGGACCACTACAACAGTGCGTTGAGGTTTTTTTTTTGGCGTTAAAGCCATCCAAAACATTGCTCACAATTTCCAGCAGCGCCGCGGTGGTAGAGTGTAATCTGCGGAATCCATGTTGGTGCTGCTGTTTGTTATTATGCTCGGCAAGCTCCTTCACGACCAGTTTCTCGGCGACCTTGACGATTGGTGATAAAAGACTTATTGGCCTGTATCCCTTCGCTGTGGATGGCGATTTACCAGGCTTTGGCAACGGAATGACGATTGCCATTCTCCAATCTTGGGGTAGGATGCACGTGCGAAATGAAGTGTTGATGACGTCAGCCAGGATTGGCATAATCTCACTCGGCAGTTTCTTCAATACCGCTGGACTAATGCCATCCGGCCCTATAGCCTTCGAGTCGCGCATCTCTTTTACCACCTTTTCAATCTGCGCAGGCTTCACTGCTTCTGCTTCGTTCATGAGTGGCAACTTACAGAGCTCTCTTACAGTCACTCGATTCTGTTTCCCTCTCGCCTGAGTTATGAAAAAGAATTTTCCGAGAGCAGTTGCAGCCTCCTTTCCCGATTTGTAAACCCATTCTCGAACTCAATCGTGGAATAAATAGTGGAGGTGCCGTAGCCCGAGAACCTCTTTAGAACTTTCCAAGTTGATGCTCCGTCACTCTTGAAATTCATCTTCTCGTGAATTTCTCCCAACACTTCATCGTGTTCTTGTCCAGATCTCGCTTAATCTCGCTATCCAGCTCAGCAATGGTCGGATCCAGGTGATCTGCGACTCTCTTTGCAACCTTTGTCCTTATCTTCTCCATGATTTCCTTGGTGACATTGGGAAAGAAGGTCTTAACTCGGCCCTCCGGAATAGCTGCTTTCATGGCCTTGCGAATCGCGTCGGTCAAAAGACGTTATTTCTGGTGCACGTTTCCATTCCACGGGTTCATCCACATGGCGAAGTGCCAACTCCCTGAACAAGCGCCAGTCTGCAAGGCAAAGATTAGATAAGACCTTTGACGGATACCTGAATAAGGAAGAGAGAGAGAGAGAGATCGATATGACAAAGACGGGGATATGATCACTGGACAGAGTTGTAGCGGTCGACCAAGAGCAGGCGCTAGAGAAGAAGATAGATACAAGAGAGATGTCTGGACTAGAGGCTGGGCCGTTGGCCGGGAGACGAGTGGGCTGATCATCGTTGAGAATGACCAGATCGCACTCCTCCGCCCATTCTTCGACGTCTTCTCCTCTAGCGTCAGTGTCAAGCGACGAGCAGAATGTATGAGCATTGAAATCGCCTGCGAAGACAACAGAGGGTGAAAGGGAGTAGCTGCTTGAGTGAAGGAGTGGGGTTATAAGATTGGGGACAGGACGTGGTAGGAGGGATATAGATATTAAAAAGAGATACGTAGGTGTTTTAAGAGGGAGATGGATAGGTAGGTACTCAAGAGTACCGTCCGAGGGGGTGTTTGGTATGATATGAGAGGTAGATTTGATAATACGAAAGTAGAAACTCCTCCGCCGAGAGATGACCTTGGAGCATGATAAGCAGTATAGCCAGGAATGTTAGCTCAGGAAATCCCGGTTGTCACCTGGAGCCCACAACTCCTTCCTTTTGTGACATGGAGGGCAAATGAGCCTTCCGTTGTTACCTCGAAGCCATGTATCGTCACGTTTTGCACTTTCTGATGTGACCTGTAGGTGACGCGCCATATTTCGCAAGATTTTACACGTTTTGATGTGGTGAGACGGCGACGAGCCAATCGTGGACATCTTGCTGCGTCATCCTATTTTTCTAGATTCATCCTTTTTCGAGAAATTTCTTATTCTGATTCTTCTTGGAAATCTCTCTGATTCTCGGATTAGTACCGTTCTGATTTTTTCCGTAGACACTTTTTTTCTTTGAATATTCGACTCAACGGCTGTTTTTTTTGCCGATTTACACCCCGAGTTTGGTCTATTCAAGCGTCCGGGTATAGATTGAAAAGTTTATCGGAAATTAGGAAATTACCTAAAACATTTTTTTGATTTTTCAAGAAGCTAAAACGCCCGCGCTATGTTTTGTAAAAACGGGGAGCATGTGGAAAAATTGGCAAAAAAAACTTCCGATGCATATAATTTTTTTGAATGAAGACTTTTTAAAATTCTGATTACGCTGTGGAATTCACGGATCAACTTGTTACCTAGTGATGTGATTTGTGGGACGAAGCTTCTTAACATCGCATTGTTGTTGAATGAAAGTGTTTTTGCGGTCGTTTCTCAAGAATGTCGTGCGCGGCAAAGTGCGGCGAAACTTTAAGTAGTAATTCCACAAGTAACAGAAGAGCAATCTTTTTTTTCTTCATGAGTTAAAAGCAGGTTGGACAATCTCGATTATTTAAGGCTTTGGGGTCTTCGCAAAGCAAATCCGACTTTTCAGGAAGTTCGTAAGCGTGTTTAATGAAGCATTTCCAAACTCTACCTGCACGAGTCCCAAGATTGTCTCGCCGGCATCTTATTCATGAGGAAGCAATTTCATTTAAAAACAAAGCGATTTCAGCAAACTTCGGTCAACAAAACACATTATGACGTAGGAAATTCAGCTTTGGATATGATAGCGTTACCAGAAACCAAGAAGGTGTACGCTCCAAAAAGTTGCAAAGCGTCGGACGTTTTTTTGCCATGTTTACCTGAAGCTCTCCGTTTTACAGAACCTGGGGCGAGTACTGTATCTCAATGTCCTCTATTTCATTTTCTTAGAATTCCCCAGAGTCTGATTCTTCTGGAAGATTCTGATTTGTGCAGTTCTGAATTTTCTCGTAAGCCCGCTGTTTCCTTGGAATATTCGATTTTTCGATATTTTTGCCGATTTCTAACCCGAGTTTGGTTCATCCAAGCATCCATGTATATTAAAAGAAATCGGAAAATGGGATATCCCTTGGAACAGTTAATTTCCTTGATTTTCCTTGAACCTATACTAATTTCCCGTATTTCACACTTTTTTGAAAATTTCTCGAAAACTGATTCTTCTGGAAAAGTCCATTTTGTACCGTTCTGAATTCTTCCAGTTCATAATACGCTTTCTTTTCCCTTTTTCTTCACGGACAGATAAACTAGTAATTTTGACTATCACTTCATATTTGTTTTCAACATCATGTGAGAGCGAGTCGTTTCAGAAGCGAGGACTTTGAAAGTAAGTCTGCACCAACTGAACTGATTTAGAAGGCACAACGAAGGCCTGAGAAATTTCTTCAAAATTCTATATTTTGATGTTGGAGTTGAGCTTTAATAGTTCGATCCTCCTTTACTATTTGTGCACGATTTATTTGATGAGAGTTCAAATTTTAAAGGCAGTGTTCACGATAGAAATCGTTTTTCAGTTTTCCCGCCTATCTTAAAGACGGCCCCATGCTGATTCTAATAGTGTCTCTGATTTAGTTCAAGACCTTCTGGGAACTGAGTTATGGTCCCTCAAACATTGAGTCGATAAAACATGGTGGACGAGCTGTACGAGTTTGTAACTTGGGCCCTTCCCTGCCGATGTATGCGAGCTGGGATCTGAGTAGAGAGAGAAGTTGAGAATGAAGGGAAGAATCGGGGCCAATGATTGGAAATCATCGCTCATCTCACGATCTCAAGCGCATTCATTTGCTCACGTCGATGGGCATGTGCTGTGCTTTTGGGCTTTGCCTTGCGCCTGAAGTGGCATCTCGGGCCCTTCTGGAGCTTCTCCTGGCCTGTTTTCATGCGTTCTTTCGATGTCATCGTTACAGTGTGCCTCTCCACTAGCCACTCCTAGTGGAAACATGAACACATTTTTATTGTGAACACTGCCTTTAACCTTTTTGTGTCTTTCTTATGCTGTTATAGTGAGTTTTCAGGGAAACATGATTGGTTTAAAATTTGCATATAGTGTTATGTGAACGCAAAAATGCGGGGAGGTAGAGCAGTTGTCACCTGGAGGTGACTCGCAGGTCGTGCTGTGGAGTCATGCTCACCACAGGCCTTTCACGACTTCCAGGTGACATGCCAGAGGCCTCCAGGTGACATAAGGGGTTCATGTCACTTCAAGGTCTCTGGCATGTCACCTGGAAGTCGAGGATGTGGTGTTTGACTCACCCCACGACCTGCTGGAAACCTCCAGGTGATAACCGGGATTTCCTGAGAGGGTCACGATGGTAGCGGAAGGAGACAGCCTGGTTTCCTAAGTCATAATAACATCAGGATGATGAGTGGGGTGCGAAAGGAGAGAGTTCATATAGGCTCGAAGGCCGTTGAGGTTAATATGTAAAATAGGAGAGGGACGGTTCGAGAATGACGAATCGGAGTTGCTGGAGGCAAAACCATTTGATACAACGAATTGAAAGATCGTGATGCCTTATAGAACTGAGCCCCGAACAGGAGAGATGCGCCGACTTCTGACATCCAAAGCATTTGATACTTCTTCCATTCCAGGTGACATCCTGGCTGCATGTGGCGCAGGTGGGTACTTCTGAACGGGTTCTGGATCTCCTCTCGACGCCGGCCTTTTGTAGCAGAATCTTTAGAAGAGCTGCGACCAGCCAGCACCTCTCCCATGACAAAACCCTTCGAAGAGGGGTTGACGTCGGATTGCTTGGAGGTCTCTTCTTCCTCCACACTGCCACGGCTCGAACTTACGACATCTCAACAGCACCAAAAAACGATTTAAAGAAGGTCTCAAATTGCATCCGCGCTCCACCGAAGTCGCGCTCTGCGGGCTGCCGGCGACTCTGCCGCGAAATTTTTAGGCCACGCCCCCACCACTCGTTCGCTCGCACCTTTGTCATTATGCTGAAGCCTTAAAGGCAGTGTTCACAATAAAAATCAAGTGTCTGATTTTTTGGTGGAGATCGGCAGTTGCGGGGCCTAGCGCAACCCTAACGTTGAAAAACTAAGAAAAATGATCTCGGAACGGTCTCCCATTACCCCAAAGTTGAACACCCGTCAGCCTGTCACACCCCAGATGCACTTTCCACGCCCACTGAAGTGAATAAAATGAATGCTCGAGATTGTGAGATGAGCGATGGTTTCCGAACAATAGCCCGTTCTTCCCTTCATTCTCAATCTCTTCTCTCTTTACTCAGGTCAGCCTGCATACATCGGAGCTGCAAAAGACGGAAGTTACAAGCCCCGGATAACCTGTCCACCATGCTTCCGTAGCACAAATTTTGAGGGGCTATAACTTCTCTTTCTTAGGGGGTCTTCTATGATTCCAAAGACATCATTGGAATCAGGGGCCGGATTCATCAACGCAGCAGTGCTGGTAGCCCAATCCAGTGGTAGCGCTACTCCGGGAGTGTAGGTTGCTACCCTAACCATCACATATCAGATTCGCGAGCTTTGAATCACATGAAGAATCCAGTATGGGAAACGTGACGATGGTTTCCGGCTTTTTCTGCAGATTTTATTATTATGTTCTTTAATCTAAACCATAGTTTGAGTATTGAGGAATGAGGATGATGTGTATGTATAGTATTCGGGATATTTTCGTGACGCTCGAATGATTTTGCGTCTCATAGCTGGGTTAGGAGTGTGCTAAAAATCCCCAAGGCGATTTTTTACAAAGAAATTTTCACCATAACTATAAACAAACAAAAATAAAAAAAATCACCAGCATCAGGAAACGTATTGGGTCTCATTGTGTAATGATTAATTTGCCTCAGTACTTATAAGCGAGTGTTTTGAAACCTTCTACTTACCTAGTTTTCGCATAGCGTTTAGGTCTGGATGCAAAACCAAGAGTAGATCACGGCTCTTTCATTTTTATTAATTACTTTGAGCCTGCACTTTCCCAAATCTCGTCATCATCATCAAGCCTTCGCTACCTCGTCATTCGGGTAAATTAAAAAGAGTATTTCGTCTAAAAATTCCTAAGCTGTGAAATCCCTGATTTTCGCGCAAAAGGAAAGTCATAGATATATATTAGGTCTGCGCAAAATTGATGCGCGCTGATTTAGTAAAATCAAATCATTTCAGCCCAAACGCAGATTTTTCCGCATGTAATATGTTGATTCAAAGGCGGATTTCTTCTAATCTATCTTGCACTACTGGAAATCGAAATAGGGGAATCTCATGTTTTTGAATCATGCTGAATGCTCCCAAAGTCATTATGAAAGAGAAACTGAAGGATGGCAAGAAGATTCAGTGCATAGAAAAGCCATATCGAGTCAAATTTAAGCGATAAAAGATCGAGTTCTAAGTCGAGAAGAGATTGCAAGAAGTATATTGGCCCAGATAGGGAAGCATCAAAATCCTACAAAGAACTCAACCTGATCAATCATCACCGAAGAACAATTATCTCTTTAAACTCACAAATTATTTTTGCACCAACCTAATAAATCGGAATTAATCTAGCAAAAAGCTGGAAATCCGTTATACAAGGTGTCTGAAAAACAGCTGTTCAATGGACGAGCGAATAAATTTGGCATCAGAACGCGCAATCTCGCCGGGTAGGGCACTGCTGGTAGCACCCTACCCAAGATCTCGCGCCGGGTAGGCTTTGGTAGGTTGGTACCGTGGGAAGAAAATTTGGTGAATCGCGCCATTTGCGCGAATTTTGGTAGAAAGCTACCCTTACCCAGCCTACCAGCGCTACTTTCGTTGATGAATACGGTCCCAGCATGGGACCGTCTTCAAGATAGGCGGAAAAAGAAAACGATTCTTATCGTGAACACTGCCTTTACTTATGGCGTCGCGCCGCGAATGAGCTCTGAACGCCGTCTCTGACTTCTTTCGAGTCGCGTGCCACATGAGTGAGTCATCATTGATAGTTCGTCAGGCTGGCATTGATTTCGAAGCACATCTACGATTTGCGTCAGTGTGCTTCCTTGGCGCGCAACTCGCTCGTGGAGTCGCAGCTTTCCGTAAAGTTTTGCAAAATCAATTTATTCGAAAAGTCGGACTATCGAATTCATTCGAATGTTGTTTCTTGTAATTCTTCGAATATTCGACTTTCGAATAATTTGGAATTTTGAAGTTTTCAAATACCTCGATTTTGAACTTTTCTAATATTCGACTTTTCAAATAATCCGGGAATTTGCCTTTCCGAATATTCGACTTTTCGAATAATTCGAAGTCGACTTTCAATCGAATGATCTTCGAATCATCTGATTCTGTCAAAGTATCGTGCCTTACTTCGTAGAAACATGCCCTCACCCGGTGATATTATGTCCGCCCGCTGACTCGGTGATATTCTCCGCCGTAGAATTATGTCTGCACGCTTCAACCCTGTAAAGCCATGCCCCCACTATAGTTGCTCCATTCGAATAGGATTCGAATCGATATACCGAACAGATTGACATTTGAATACGTATTCATCTATCGGAATTGCGAAAAATCACAGCATTAGAATACTATTCGAAACCGGACCATCGGAATCTTTCGATACGCGAAGCCTATTATCTGGAATGAACACTCGAATAGTTATAATTTCAAATAAATCCGCCCCGTCGCCGCTCATTTAAGGTGTACGATAGATAGGTGGCCGTGTATTCCATTGGCAGGCATGAACGCGCAAAAGGATTTCGGAAATCACTTAGGCGCCTCGCCGCGTGCAAAATGTGGTAAAACAGCATGGTTTGGTGTGCATCCTCACTACAGTTTCTGTGTTTGTCAGCGCTGCAACAAATGATTGTTTTGACTAGTTTCACCTCATTTAATGTGTAATTGTAACCAATGAATCTGTAACTAATAATATTTTGACTAGGGAGTCAGAGGAGCACGCCTCGGTTTCTAAGTTGTTCGCGAACCTCTGGGCTAGTTTTTTTATCATAAAATTCTTAACCCCTTTAGGAAATGCCAAAATTGTAGAGTGGCGTAAACGCAGCATCCCTTAGACATAAGGCGAATAAGTCGAGAACTCGTGTAAATCGGCCTTCGATAATCCTCGGACATGGTGGGTTGGTGGTAATAATTGGGACCGGAAGTTGAACAATTCTGCAAATGTTTTGTCCGGATTTTTTTAATCTAAAAAATATTTACGGCGGTCATTAAAGGCAGTATTCGATAATAATTTCTGAGTCGATGTCATTCAGCTGGTCGAAGGGCTGGCTACCTGGCAGAGCTGGAATTTGAAAGATATTGTGTAAAGATAAAACTGAAAATTCTCTCTTGCAGGCAAAGATTGAAACCACCTTCAACTCATCACAAGAAATCGCAAGGATCAAGGCCCATTACAACAACAGTGCTGAAAACTAGCTAAAAACGAGCAACCAATAGCAAAAATGTGGTTCGGAAACTTTCAAACATATGGTATTTGTTGCCCCACCCCATTTCTCGGCAGCCACAGAAAATAGGCAGAGCGGGCCCACCACATCTCAAGTTTTGGGACTGCATGGCGGGAAAAATTGAGGCAAAAGATTTGCTTTGAGATAGAGGATACATTGACTGCCTAACTGGGTTGTTTTCAGTTTGTCGATTCGGAATCATTGGGAAAATTATCCTTTCTTACACATTATTTGAATAGCAGCACAAAGAACGACCACCTGGGCCTAATCACTATAGCACTATTTCGTCACATCTCTAACCACTCCAAAACAGTATTGAACTGTATGTGGATTTCAGTTCACCAAAAACTTTCAAAGTTTAGTTAGGCCTTAAGTGCAATGGTGCAACCACATTTGGGGGAGGGTTGGAGGATTACGTTTTTCGGTTCTCAGCATTCTGCCTTTGGAAAACTAAAAACTGAACGAGCAGTTTGAGATCTTTTCCTTCCTCCAGCAAAACGACATCATCCTCGTTACGTGGATGAGATTCAGTTCCCGGCATCACCTGAGGTCTCGACCTTTAAGCGTTGGTGACACACCAAGATCACTCACGGGACTTACAACCACCTCCCGGACTTTATACCCCGCCACAAACTCCGATAAACCGCTGTGAATATCTTTTCAAGCGGCTGTAAGATTCATTCGAGGGCTTCTTTATAGCTTGAAGACTCTTTCTGAACGATGATAACTCTACGAGATGATTCTGCCACAGTAATCAAGGGCTATTTCTTCGACCACCGGTTGGAAAACGCTTCTGACAATATTTGAATAGCAGCTACAAAGAACGACCACCTGGGACTCCACTACCAGCAAGCACTTATTTCGTCAACAAGACTTCTAACCACTCCAAAACAGTATTGAACCGTATGTGGATTTCAGTTCGACCAAAACTTTCAAGTTTAGTTAGGCTCATGCAATGGTGCAACCATTTGGGGGGGAGGGTTGGAGGATTACGTTTTCGGTTCTCAGCATTCTGCCTTTTGAAAAACTACAAAAATCAACGAGCAGTTTGGAGATCTTTTTCCTTCCTCCAGCAAAACGACATCATCCTAACGAGAACTATGAAGGCGTGGATGAGAGATTCAGTTCCCGGCACTACCTGAAAAACGGTCTCATAAATAGAGTTTCGTGCAGACACACCAAGAAGCTGCTCTCACTCACGTGTACAGCGATGTTACGAAACAGCACCGCAGTCTCATGCCGAGCAGTCAAAAATCATCGACCGCCAGGAGACTCCGAAATAAATGCAAATTTAACGAATAAAAAACTTTGAATCAAGCGGCTGTAAGCATCCATTCGAGTCAATGTTTTTGACTAGTTGTACAGAGCATTTTCTGAAGGTTCATTGATTGACAACTTCACCTAAGCTAGATGATGCTCTGCCACAAGAGGTCATCGATGCCGATGATGGAGAGGGCCTGTCCACCATCAAAAGACAAGAAAGTTCAGGTTTCGACCAATTCGGTTGAAAACAGTGGAGCCGGCGATTTTTTCGTATTATAGCTCCACTACACGAGACCTGCAGGAAAGGATTTGGAGAGAGAAAAAGACCCATAACTCATTTTAACGAGACTACTGCCTTTAATCGCAAAATTGATAGCAAATTGCGTGATCAGCGTCAAATACCCTGATAGACACCAAATTTCGGAACGTTTAAAGCATTAGGAAACGTGAGATAATTTTTTGTGGCTTGAAAAATCATCATGCCTATCCTTTCTGCTACAAAATTTGAATAGCAGCACAAAGTGAACGACCACCTGGGCCTCCATCATCACTATAGCACTATTTCGTCACATCTCTAACCACTCCAAAACAGTATTGAACCGTATGTGGATTTCAGTTCACCAAAACTTTCAAAGTTTAGTTAGGCTCATGCAATGGTGCAACCATTTGGGGGAGGGTTGAGGATTACGTTTTTCGGTTCTCAGCATTCTGCCTTTGGAAAAACCAAAAATCAACGAGCAGTTTGAGATCTTTTTCCTTCCTCCAGCAAAACGACATATCATCCTCGTTACGTGGATGAGATTCAGTTCCCGGCATCACCTGAGGTCTCTGACCTTTCGTGCGTTGGTGACACACCAAGATCACTCACGACTGACTTTACAAACCACCCTCCCGGACTTTATACTCCCGCCACAAACTCACCCGATAAACCGTTGTGAATATCTTTTCAAGCGGCTGTAAGAGATTCATTCGAGAGGGCTTCTTTATAGTTTGAAGACCTTTCTGAACGATGACAACTTCACGAGATGATTCTAAGCCACAGTAATCAAGGGCTATTCTTCGACCACCGGTTGAAAACGCTTCGTATTCTGCTGCTACACGACCTCCCAGCAAAATCCTACCCCATAACTTCCTTCCTAACGAGACCTTTAATCGCAAAATTGATAGCAAATTCGTGATCAGCGCGTCAAATCCCCTCATTGCACACCAATTTTCGGAACGTTTAAAGCATTAGAAAGGAGATAATTTTTGTTGGCTTGAAAAATCATCAATATGCCTATCCTTTCTTACAATATTTGAATAGCAGCACAAAGAACGACCACCTGGGCCTCCATCACTATAGCACTATTTTCGTCACATCATCCTAACCACTCCAAAACAGTATTGAACTGTATGTGGGATTTCTAGTTCACCAAAACTTTCAAAGTTTATAGTTAGGCTCATGCAATGGTGCAAACCATTTGGGGGAGGGTTGGAGGATTACCATGTTTTTCGTTTCGGTTCTCAGCATTCTGCCTTTTTTGGAAAACCAAAAATCAACGAGCAGTTTGAGATCTTTTCCTTCCTCCAGCAAAACGACATCATCCTCGTTACGTGGATGAGATTCAGTTCTCGGCATCACCTGGGAGGTCTCGACCTTCGTGCGTTGGTGACACACCAAGATCACTCACGTGACTTACAACCACCTCCCGGACTTTATACCCGCCAAGCAAACTCCGGGATAAACCGTTGTGAATATCTTTCAAGCGGCTGTAAGATCTGCATTCGAGGGCTTCTTTTATAGTTTGAAGACCTTCTGAACGATGACAACTTCACGAGATGATTCCCACCACAGTAATCAAGGGCTATTCTTCTCGACCACCGGTTGGAAAACGCTTTCGTATTCTGCAAGGCTACACGACCTCCCAGCAAAACTTACCCCATAACTCTCTAACGAGACCTCAGAATCGCAAACAATTCGATAGCAAATTGGTGATCAGCGCGTCAAATACCCATGTAGACACCAATTTCCCGGAACATTTAAAGCATTAGGAAAGCGAGATAAATTTTTTGGCTTGAAAAATCATCATGCCTATCGCTTTCTTACGTAATATTTGAATAGGCAGCACAAAGAACGACCACCTGGGCCTCCATCACTATAGCACTATTTCTCTGTCTTATCTCTAACCACACTCCAAAACAGTATTGAACCGTATGTGGATTTCAGTTCACTAAAACTTTCAAAGTTTAGTTAGGCTCATGCAATGGTGCAACCATTTGGGGGAGGGTTGGAGGATTACGTTTCGTTTTCGGTTCTCAGCATTCTGCCTTTGGAAAACCAAAAATCAACGAGCAGCTTTAGAGATCTTTTCCTTCCTCCAGCAAAAACGACATCATCCTCGTTACGTGGATGAGGATTCAGTTCTCGGCACTCACCTGAGGTCTCGACCTTCGTGCGTTGGCAGGACACACCAAGATCACTCACGTGACTTACAACCACTCCTCCCGGACTTTATACCCCGCCACAAACTCCGATAAACCGTTGTGAATATCTTTTCAAGCGGCTGTAAAGATTCATTCGAGGGCTTCTTTATAGTTTGAAGACCTTTCTGGAACAATGAAAACTTTACGAGATGATTCTGCCACAGTAATCAAAGGGCTATTCTTCGATCAACGGTTGAAAAAACGCTTCGTATTCTGCTGTTGCTACACGACCTCCCAGCAAAACTTTTACTCCCCATAACTTCCTCTAACGAGACCTTTACGATCGCAAAATTGATAGCAAATTCGTGATCAGCGCGTCAAATACCCATGTGCACACCAATTTCGGAACTATTTAAAGCATTAGGAAAGGAGATAATTTTTTTTTTGGCTTGAAAAAATCATCATGCTCTATCCCCTTTTCTTACTAGTAATATTTGAATAGCAGCACAAAGAACGACCACCTGGGCCTCCATCACTATAGCACTATTTCGTCTTATCTCTAACCACTCCAAAACAGTATTGAACCGTATGTGGATTTCCAGCGTTCACCAAAACTTTCAAAGTTTAGTTAGGCTCATGCAATGAGTGCAACCATTTGGGGAGGGTTGGAGGGATTACGGTTTTCGTTTCGCTCTCGGTTCTCAGCATTCTGCCTTTGGAAAAACCAAAAAATCAACGGGCAGTCTTGAGATCTTTTCCTTCACTCCAGCAAAACGACATCATCACTCGTTACGTGCGGGGATGAGATTCAGTTCTCGGCATCACCTGAGGTCTCTGAAACCTTCGTGCGTTGGTGACACACCTCAAGATCGACTCACGTGATCTTACGGAACCACCTCCCCGGACTTTATACCCCGCCCCAAACTCCGATAAGCAACCGTTGTGGGAATATCTTTTCAAGCGGCTGTAAGATTCATTCGAGGGCTTCTTTTATAGTCACTGAAGACCTTTCTGAACAATGACAACTTCACGAGATGATTCTGCCACAGTAATCAAGGGCTGCTATTCTTCGACCACCGGTTGGAAAACGCTTTCGTATTCTGCTGCTACACGACCTCCCAGCAAAACTTACTCCCATAACTCTCTAACGAGACCTTTAATCGCAAAATTGATAGCAAAATTCGTGATCAGCGCGTCAAATACCCATTGCACACCAATTTCGGAACATTTAAAGCATTAGGAAAGGAGATAATTTTTTTTGGCTTGGAAAAATCATCATGCCTATCCTTTCTTACAATATTTGAATAACGGCAGCACAAAGAACGACCACCTGGGCCTCCATCACTATAGCACTATTTCCTCGTCTTATCTCTAACCACTCCAAAACAGTATTGAACCGTATGTGGATTTCCAGTTCACCAAAACTTTCTTAAAGTTTAAGTTAGGGCTCATGCAATGGGTGCAACCATTTGGGGAGGGTTGGAGGATTACGTTTTCATTTCGTTTCCTGGGTTCTCAGCATTCCTGCCTTTGGAAAACCAAAAAATCAACCGGGCAGTCTGAGATCTTTCCTTCCTCCAGCAAAACGACATCATCCTCAAGTTACGTGGATGAGATTCAAAGTTCTCGGCATCACCTGAGGTCTCGACCTTCGTGCGTTGGTGACACACCAAGATCACTCACGTGACTCTTACAACCACCTCTCCCGGACTTTTATACTCCCGCCCCAAACTCCGATAAACCGTTGTGAATATCTTTTCAAGCCGGCTGTGAGATTCATTCGAGGGCTTCTTTATAGTTTGGAAGACCTTTCTGAACAATGAAAACTTTTACGAGATGATTCTGCCATACAGTAATCAAGGGCTATTCTTTCGACCACCGGTTGGAAAACGCTTCGTATTCTGCTGCTAAGCACGACCTCCCAGCAAAACTTACCCATACACTTCTCTAACGAGACCTTTAATCGCAAAAATTGATAGCGCAAATTCAGTTGATCAGCGCGCGTCAAATACCCATTTGACACCAATTTCAGGAACGTTTAAAGCATTAGGAAAGGAGATAATTTTTTTGGCTCTTGAAAAATCATCATGCCTATCCTTTCTTACAATATTTGAATAGCACTTGGCACAAAGAACGACCACCTGGGCCTCCATCACTATTGCACTATTTCGTCACATCTCTTTCCACTCCAAAACAGTATTGAACCGGGTATGTGGATTTCAGCTCACCAAAACTTTCAAAGTTTAGTGTTAGGGCCTCCTAATGCAATGGTGCAAATCCATTTGGGGGAGGGGTTGAGGATTACGTTTTTCAGTTCTGGTTCTCAGCATTCTGCCTTTGGAAAAACCTAAAATCAACGAGCAGTTCTGAGATCTTTTCCTTCCTCCAGCAAAACGACATCATCCTCGTTACGTGGATGAGATCTCAGTTCTCGGCATCACCTGAGGTCTCGGACCTTCGTGCGTTGGTGACACACCAAGATCACTCACGTGACTTACTAACCCACCTCCCGGACTTTTATACTCCCGCCCCAAACTCCGATAAAACCCGTTGTGAATATCTTTTCAAGCGGCTGTAAGATTCATTCGAGGAGCTTCTTTATAGTCTGGAAGACCTTTCTGAACGATGACAAACTTTACATGAGATGATTCTGCCACAGTAATCAAGGGCTATTCTTCGACCACACCGGTTGGAAAATCCGCTTCGTATTCTGCTGCTACACGACCTCCCAGCAAAACTTACCCCCATAACTCTTCTAACGAGACCTTTAATCGCAAAATTGATAGCAAATTCGTGATCAGCGCGTCAAATACCCATTTGACACCAATTTCCGGAACGTTTAAAGCATTAGGAAAGGAGATAATTTTTTTTGGCTTGAAAAATCATCATGCCTATCCTTTCTATACAATATTTGAATAGCAGCACAAAGAACGACCACCTGGGGCCTCCATCACTATAGCACTATTTCGTCACACTTCTAACCACTCCAAAACAGTATTGAACCGTATGTGGATTTCCCAGTTCATCAAAACTTTCAAAGTTTGTAGTTAGGCTCAAGTGCAATGGTGCAACCATTTGGGGGAGGGTTGGAGGGATTACGTTTTTCGGTTCTCCAGCATTCTGCCTTTGGAAAAACCAAAAAATCAACGAGCAGTTTGAGATCTTTTCCTTCCCCCAGCAAAACGACATCATCCTCGTTACGTGGATGAGATTCAGTTCCCGGCATCACCTGAGGTCTCTGACCTTTGTGTGCGTTGGTGACACACCAAGATCACTCTACGTGACTTACAACCAACTCCCTGACTTTATACTCCCGCCCCAAACTCCGATAAAACCGTTGTGAATATCTTTTCAAGCTGGCTGTAAAGATTCATTCGAGGGCTTCTTTATAGTTTGAAGACCCAGCCTTTCTGAACAATGACAACTTCACGAGATGATTCTGCCACAGTAATCAAGGGCTATTTTTCGACCACCGGTTGGAAAACGCTCCGTATTCTGCTGCTACACGACCTCCCAGCAAAACTTACCCCATAACACTCTAACGAGACCTTTAATCGCGAAATTGATAGCAAACTCGTGATCAGCGTCAAATACCCTAGTGGACACCTATTTCGGAACGTTTAAAGCATTAGGAAAGGAGATAATTTTTTTGGCTTCTGAAAAATCATCATGCCTATCCTTTCTTACAATATTTGAATAGCAGCACAAAGAACGACCACCTGGGCCTCCATCACTATAGCACTATTTCGTCACATCTCTAACCACTCCAAAACAGTATTGGAACCGTATGTGGATTTCAGTTCATCAAAACTTTCAAAGTTTAGTTAGGCTCATGCATTAATGGTGCAACCATTTGGGGGAGGGTTGGAGGATTACGTTTTTCGGTTTCTCAGCATTCTGCCTCTCTGGAAAAACCAAAAAATCAACGAACAGTTTTAGATCTCTTTTCCTTCCTCCAGCAAAACGACATCATCCTCGTTACGTGGATGAGATCTCTAGTTCCCGGCATCACCTGGAGGTCTCTGACGCTTGTGCGTTGGTGACACACCAAGATCACTCACCTGACTTACAAACCACCTCCCGGACTTTTTACCCCGCCCCAAACCTGATAAAACCGTTGTGAATATCTTTTTCAAGCGGCTGTAAGATTCATTCGAGTGGCTTCTTTATAGTTTTGAAGGACCTTTCTGAACGATGACAACTTCACGAGAGATGATTCTACTACAGTAATCAAGGGCTATTCTTCGACCACCGGTTGGAAAACGCTTCGCATTCTGCTGCTACACGACCTCCCAGCAAAACTTACCCCATAACTCTCTAACGAGATCTTTAATCGCAAAATTGATAGCAAATTCGTGATCAGCGCGTCAAATATCCATTGAACACCAATTTCGGAACGTTTAAAGCATTAGGAAAGGAGATAATTTTTTTTGGCTTGAAAAATCATCATGCCTATCCTTTCTTACAATATTTGAATAGCAGCACAAAGAACGACCACCTGGGCCTCCATCACTATAGCACTATTTCGTCACATCTCTAACCACTCCAAAACAGTATTGAACCGTATGTGGATTTCAGTTCATCAAAACTTTCAAAGTTTAGTTAGGCTCATGCAATGGTGCAACCATTTGGGGGAGGGTTGGAGGATTACGTTTTTCGGTTCTCAGCATTCTGCCTTTGGAAAAACCAAAAAACTCACTTATCATTGAAGGCTGAAACACAAAATTTTAAGAGAATTCAATGCATGTGTATGGGCATTTAGCTATGTCGAAAAGAAAGTGGTTTTCATGGGCGATTTTGGTAAGCTGAAAGGAGTGGCAGTTAGGCTAAGTCAATGCGAAAGCGGTTATTGATTTTTTTATCTGGGGCTCTGGCAGTTATGGGGCGGGTGCGGACCGACGACAAAACGACATTTAAAGGCAGCGTCCGCGCAGAAAACCGCACTTGGTTTTTTCATATCAATCCAATGTTTGAACCCAGTGGAGATAGTTGGCAAAGCTTGAGACCTCAAAGCTGGGTACTCGTAATGCTACAGCCTTTCGAAAACCGCTCCGTGGTCTGAAAAGGCGTTTTCCCGGTCGATCATCTAGCACAAGGAGCAGAAGCGCCACAACAGGCCCCGGCAAATCCCAATGTCCATAATCTTTATTTCGAGAAATTCTCGCGGTCAAACGTGTGCATCGGAAGGTTCCTATCTTAATAGGATTCCTGACACTAAAAAGGCCAAAGAAATAATCAATTTAAGAAGTTACAGGGGCTAAACACTTTCAGACGTCCAGCATTTCCGACAATTGTGTATTACACAAGACACACCGGACAGACGTTGAAAAAGGAAGGTGAATGCTTCAGGATTTTCAAACGAATTTCTCTCCAGAATTTGAGTGTTTTGGGTGGTCTTTTTGCGATATATCACAACCTGGTGAGGTTACCTGCTCAAAATAGTGAAAAACTTGAACACGATTTTTTGCGCGTACACTGCCTTTAACGATAGTCATTGTTCAGTTACTGTTTCACTCCTAGTATGTGGTAATGCATAAAAGCCTAGAGAGGCTACTGATCTATTGCGGCAAGGCACATAACGCCCTATTCGATTAGTGAGCTCACACTTATGTTTAAGGCAATCGCTGAAGGCTGGATTTTGATCAACGTCGTTCTTTCGTTGGCCAGTCCCCTCCTCACTATTTTTCAAATCGTATTTCCAGTAAAAAAAACAAGAATTATGGCGAGTATGGTGTCACATTTTCAGCTTCACCTACAACCGCTTTTTTCCGGACTTGACCTGTAATCCACACGCTAAAGGGGATCTCAAATTTTTGATATGAAGAATTTCGAGCGAATCGTTTAAAAATAACAAAGATGAAGGAAAAACTGTGGAGAGTTCCGAAAATTCGTTGTACCAGACGGTAAGTAGTGTCTTTATCGGAGTGAAATTGCGGTCTGGAGCTGCGCACTGCCGCGTTTGAAAAGGCCCGCCACACTTAATCGTGCAAGGATCACGGGCAAATTCTTAATTCTACTGTGAAAGCAGTCCTGAGAGAAATGCAGTTTCAAAAAGTCTTTAAGTGAAATAGAAATCATTAATTGAAATCTCAGGACAGGAAAGTGTAGTGTTTTCACACACTACTGCACCTCTTTGTAAGTGGCGGAATTGTGGCGGACCATTGACATCATTCGTGTAGATCTTCAGTTGATGAGGATTTTCTCGAATAGAAACGGTAACTGCATTTCATCGTAGTTATAGGGCTCCCGTGACTTTAATACCCACCACCGTCCCCCGTTTCAGGTGTTTTAAAGTTACTGTGAAACAGAAAGTTTTTTTTTGCCTTGCTAGTGCGAAGCGGCGCTTTGGCCGGGGTTTCCCTGACCGTGAGAGATTTAATTGGTTCAGAAAAGCCACACAGTTTCTGGACAGAGCGCCGCGAAGCGGGGCGAACCCCCCGGCTTACGGTTCCCGGACAAAGCGCCGCGAAGCGGCGCTTTGGCCGGGGTTTTCCTGACCGTGAGAGATTTAATTGGTTCAGAAAAGCCACACAGTTTCTGGACAGAGCGCCCGGACAAAGTGCCGCGAAGCGGCGCTTTGGCCGGGGTTTTCCTGACCGTGAGAGATTTAATTGGTTCAGAAAAGCCACACAGTTTCCGGACAGAGCGCCGCGAAGCGGCACGAACCCCCCGGCTTACGGTTCGCGGACAAAGCGCCGCAAAGCGGCGCTTTGGCCGGGGTTTTCCTGACCGTGAGAGATTTAATTGGTTCAGAAAAGCCACACAGTTTCCGGACAGAGCGCCGCGAAGCGGCCCGAACCCCTACGGTTCCCGGACAAAGCGCCGCGAAGCGGCGCTTTGCCGGGTTTTCCTGACCGTGAGAGATTTAAATGGTTCAGAAAAGCCACACAGTTTCCGGACAGAGCGTTGCGAAGCGGCGCGAACCCCCGAGCTTACGGCTCCCGGGACAAAGCGCCGCGAAGCGTGCTTTGGCCGGGGTTTTCCTGACCGTGAGAGATTTAATTGGTTCAGAAAAGCCACACAGTTTCCGGACAGAGCGCCGCGAAGCGGCGCGAACCCCCCGGCTTACGGTTTCCGGACAAAGCGCCGCAAAGCGGCGCTTTGGCCGGGGTTTTCCTGGCCGTGAGAGAGTTAATTGGTTCAAAAAAGCCACACACTTTCCGGACAGAGCGCCGCGAAGCGCCTGAACCCTGAAAGCTTACGGTTCCCGGACAAAGCGCCGCGAAGCGGCGTATTGGCCGGGGTTTTCCTGACCGTGAGAGATTTAATTGGTTCAGAAAAGCCACACAGTTTCCGGACAGAGCGCCGCGAAGCGGCGCGAACCCCTCGGCTTACGGTTCCCGGACAAGGCGCCGCGAAGCGGCGCTTTGGCCGGGGTTTTCCTGACCGTGAGAGATTTAATTGGTTCAGAAAAGCCACACAGTTTCCGGACAGAGCGTTGCGAAGCGGCGCGAACCCCCGGCTTACGGTTCCCGGACAAAGCGCCGCAAAGCGGCGCTTTGGCCGGGGTTTTCCTGACCGTGAGAGATTTAATTGGTTCAGAAAAGCCACACAGTTTCTGGACAGAGCGCCGCGAAGCGGCGCGAACCCCCCGGTTTACGGTTCCCGGACAAAGTGCCGCCGAAGCGGCTGCTTTGGCCGGGGTTTTCCTGACCGTGAGAGATTTAATTGGTTCAGAAAAGCCACACAGTTTCGGACAGAGCGCCGCGAAGCGGCACGAACCCCCGGCCTACGGTTCCCGGACAAAGTGCCGCGAGGCTCCGCTTTGGCCGTGGTTTTCCTGACCGTGAGAGATTTAATTGGTTCAGAAAAGCCACACAGTTTCCGGACAGAGCGCCGCGAAGCGGCGAGAACCCCTCGGCTTACGGTTCCCGGACAAAGCGCCGCGAAGCGGCGCTTTGGCCGATTTTCCTGACCGTGAGAGATTTAATTGGTTCAGAAAAGCCACACAGTTTCTGGACAGAGCGCCGCGAAGCGGCGCGAACCCTCCGGCCTACGGTTCCCGGACAAAGCGCCGCGAAGCGGCGCTTTGGCCGGGGTTTTCCTGACCGTGAGAGATTTAAATGGTTCAGAAAAGCCACACAGTTTCCGGACAGAGCGCCGCGAAGCGGCGCGAACCCCCCGGCTTACGGTTCCCGGACAAAGCGCCGCGAAGCGGCGCTTTGGCCGGGGTTTTCCTGACCGTGAGAGATTTAATTGGTTCAGAAAAGCCACACAGTTTCTGGACAGAGCGCCGCGAAGCGGCGCGAACCCCCCGGCCTACGGTTCCCGGACAAAGCGCCGCGAAGCGGCGCTTTGGCCGGGGTTTTCCTGACCGTGAGAGATTTAAATGGTTCAGAAAAGCCACACAGTTTCCGGACAGAGCGCCGCGAAGCGCCGAACCCCCGGCTTACGGTTCCCGGACAAAGCGCGGCGAAACGGCGCTTTGGCCCTGGTTTTCCTGACCGTGAGAGATTTAATTGGTTCAGAAAAGCCACACAGTTTCCGGACAGAGCGCCGCGAACCCCCCGGCTTACGGTTCCCGGACAAAGCGCCGCGAAGCGGCGCTTTGGCCGGGGTTTTCCTGACCGTGAGAGATTTAATTGGTTCAGAAAAGCCACACAGTTTCTGGACAGAGCGCCGCGAAGCGGCGCGAACCCCCCGGCCTACGGTTCCCGGACAAAGCGCCGCGAAGCGGCGCTTCGGCCGGGGTTTTCCTGACCGTGAGAGATTTGAATGGTTCAGAAAAGCCACACAGTTTCCGGACAGAGCGCCGCGAAGCGGCGCGAACCCCCCGGCTTACGGTTCCCGGACAAAGCGCCGCGAAACGGCGCTTTGGCCGGGGTTTTCCTGACCGTGAGAGATTTAATTGGTTCAGAAAAGCCACACAGTTTCCGGACAGAGCGCCGCGAACCCCCCGGCTTACGGTTCACGGACAAAGCGCCGCGAAGCGGCGCTTTGGCCGAGGTTTTCCTGACCGTGAGAGATTTAATTGGTTCAGAAAAGCCACACAGTTTCCGGACAGAGCGCCGCGAAGCGGCGCGAACCCCCCGGCCTACGGGCCCCGGACAAAGCGCCGCCAAGCGGCGCGTTGGCCGGGGTTTTCTGACCGTGAGAGATTTAATTGGTTCAGAAAAGCCACACAGTTTCCGGACAGAGCGCCGCGAACCCCCGGCTTACGGTTCACGGACGCGCCGCGAAGCGGCGCTTTGGCCGGGGTTTTCCTGACCGTGAGGAATTTAATCTATTCAGAAAAGCCACACAGTTTCCGGACATAGCGCCGCGAAGCGACGTGAACCCCCCAGTTTACGGTTCCCGGACAAAGCGCCGCGAAGCGGCGCTTTGGCCGGGGTTTTCCTGACCGTGAGGGATTTAATTTGTTCAGAAAAGCCACACAGTTTCCGGACATAGCGCCGCGGAGCGGCGCGCACCCCCCGGGTTACGGTTCCCGGACAAAGCGCCGCGAAGCGGCGCTTTGGCCGGGTTTCCTGACCGTGAGAGATTTAATTGGTTCAGAAAAAGCCACACAGTTTCCGGACAGAGCGCCGCGAAGCGGCGCGAACCCCGGCTTATGAGTTCCCGGACAAAGCGCCGCGAAGCGCGCGCTTTGGCCGGGGCTTTCCTGACCGTAAGATTTAATTGGTTCAGAAAAAGCCACAGAGTTTCTGGACTGCGCGCAGCGAAGCGGCGCGGGCCCCCCCGCTTACGGTTCCCGGACAAAGCGCCCCGAAGCGGCGCTTTGGCCGGGTTTTCCTGACCGTGAGAGATTTAATTGGTTCAGAAAAGCCATACAGTTTCCGGACAGAGCGCCGCGAAGCGGCGCGAACCCCTGGCTTACGGTTCCCGGACAAAGCGCCGCGAAGCGGCGCTTTGGCCGGGGTTTTCCTGACCGTGAGAGATTTAATTGGTTCAGAAAAGCCACAGTTTCTGGGCAGAGCGCCGCGTAGCGGCGCGAACCCCCGGCCTACGGTTGCCGGACAAAGCGCCGCGAAGCGGCGCTTTGGCCGGGCTTTCCTGACCGTGAGAGATTTAATTGGTTCAGAAAAAGCCACACAGTTTCCGGACAGAGCGCCGCGAAGCGGCTGAACCAACTTACGGTTCCCGGAAAAAGCGCCGCGAAGCGCGATTTGGCCGGGGTTTTCCTGACCGTGAGAGATTTAATTGGTTCAGAAAAGCCACTGGTTTCCGGACAGAGCGCCGCGAAGCGGCGCGAACCCCCCGGCTTACGGTTCCCGGAAAAAGCGCCGCGAAGCGGCGATTTGGCCGGGGTTTTCCTGACCGTGAGAGATTTAATTGGTTCAGAAAAGCCACACAGTTTCCGGACAGAGCGCCGCGAAGCGGCGCGAACCCTCCGGCTTACGGTTCCCGGACAAAGCGCCGCAAAGCGGCGCTTTGGCCGGTTCGGATATATTCGAATCTATTCGGAATTCGAATGCCCGTCCGCATGCATGCCCGTCCGCTCACTCGGTAAGACCCCCAAAATAAGCCTGCCCGCTCAGCCGGGAACAGGCTTCGGCGTGAGGTGTGATGTATCACAGAGGGGGGAGGGGTCGGACCCGTCGACATCCGGTGGGAGGTATACTTGTTCCAAATGAAATTCATTTCGAATATCCGACTTCTCGACTATAGTCGGATATCGCACTTTTTCGAATATTCGACTTTTCGACCGTAGTCGGATATCGTCCTTTTTCGAATATTCGACTTTTCGACTATAGTCGGATATCGCACTTTTTCGAATATTCGACTTTTCGACTATAGTCGGATATAGCACTCTTTCGAATATTCGACTTTTCGACTATAGTCGGATATCGCACTTTTTCGAATATTCGACTTTTCAACTGTAGTCGGATATCGCACTTTTTCGAATATTCGATTTTTCGACTGTAGTCGGATATGGGACTTTTTCGAATATTCAACTTTTCGAATAAAAAGTCGACTTTTTTATCCGACTATGAAAAAAAATTGAGGTGCAAGTAACTGTTTTTTTACCCTTATAGTATTTGCTACAGGTTTCGTGGTAAGAGCTTATATCTGGCGGAGCTTCCGGAGCAATATACTGCTAGCGTGATATATTCTTCAATTTAGATGTGAAAAAGGCAGTTCGCAATGAATGCGTTCGCCGATCAGTCAGAGCGGTCCCATTTTCTTGTAAAGAAATTGGGTTGATTCTATACGTAACCTTGTTTTTTGAAGTTGACTATTACGGTAGAGAGCCTATTACATTTTGATTTGCTATGAAATGTCACATATTCAGAGTTCTACTACCGTAAAGGCAAGTGCCTCTACAGTTTGGGAACAACGTAAAAACATAGAAGTTTCAAAAACGCTGCTAGAAATAATTCTTCCTGGGAGAATCTGCTCTCTGCCGACGGGTTGCGAAATGCCTCACACGAATACATGAGACTCCCAGGGTTTTGGAGGTATCTAGTCTAATTTTATCGCGACAATTTAAGTAAACTACAGACATATTAGCCGCAGTTGGTGGAATTTCAGCTACGTCACCTTCAAGAACTACGGACATTCTCGCCGAGAATGCGGAAAAAAGGGTAGAAGATTCTCGCCTTGATCGATCCACCCTGTACTGATCAGTACTATAGGGCGATCTCCGCTGCGATCGACCGCACTGTCGTTTATTCCCGCGGCCTGCAGCATCCCCGCGGTTAAAAGTATCCTTGGCACGGTATTCCATTGAGCGGTTCGGGGTCACCCTCCATGATCAGCCACAGGGTATCGAGTAATCGATTCGTGAAATGACTGGATCAGCACTACGAATGGCATCCATGCGTTCAGCGTAGCCAACGCGGGATCAGATCGCTGTTCAACACAGGCTGTCGCTAAGCCCCTAACATGGTTGAGCAGGCCGTTGCGGCCGGTGACCAAAATTTTAAGACCCTCTGTGGATCAAAATTTTTACAAACTCCTCCCCTTCTTGGGATGAAAAAATTTCACGACCAAAATCGTGGCCCCTATATTTAGTACTAAATCACTTTAGAGGCAATGTTCACAATAATCTTCAATTCTGAGATTATTCGCTATATCGATTAAGTGGCCCCCGGTTAGAACTAAAATGACGTAGAAATTGAGAAAAACAGCAGAAGTACACGAAATCCTTAAGTATCACCCCGCCTTTTAAGTATCACAGGAAGTGTTTGTTGTGAAAATGAAATTTTTTGTGGACCCGCCCTCTAAAATTCTCTACTCTCTATTGTTGCGTTTTTTTTCTTAGAGACCTAACTAATCCCGCTATGCATAAAATATTCTTCTATTTTTGATTGACCCAATTTTCCACCGGTGACAACCACCATGAACATGTTCATCCCGCCGGAAAACTAGTCCATGTTTTAGAATAAAGTCACTGAAATACGTCATTTTAATGCGTTTCTCGCCGTTTCTTCGTAATTTTGTTAACACTTGGAGGCCAATGCATTGTTTCATTAGAAAAACCCAGGGACGAAAATCATCGTGAACGCTGTCTTTAATTTGACATCTTGAAGTCCACATAACTCGCTACCTTCGAAGAGTTATTCATTTTTTAAGCCAATCCTCGTTGAGACCGGCGTTGAGCCACAGTCACAACCCGGGGATTACCGACGCAACGGTTATTTTTCATGGATAGGCTTATGAAAAAAATTTAAAAAATGAATTTACTTACTACGCGACTTACTACTCCTACCTCATTCTACCTTTCCAAGTGGTTGGAAGATAAACGCAATTTTTTCCAAAAACTTTACGAGCCCAACCCCTCCCCAAACTTTCATTTTTGTTCAAAAATTACGGGAATTTTTCCGACCTCCCCCGTTGCGACCTGTTGCAAGCCTGCCTAACCCTGGCCCATAAATTCTCGCAACAATTGAGGCGAGAATGCACGGGCTTAGTGACAGCAAGATCGAAATAGAGAATTTCGCCTTTGTTTTTGCGTGGAGTATGCTTAGAGCTTGCATCCTTACACCTTTGATGTAGTATAAGCGAGTTTCAGCGAGCTTCGCGAGGACCCGAAAATCCCTGCACTACGGAATTAGGGGCGTAACAGGCCGCTTCCATGAAGGCACTTTGCTACCCATGGGCAGAGTTGTGAGCTGTTGAATACGAAAGGAAAACTTGAAAGACGCACAGGAGGGTGCCAACAACGATCCATCGGTCGCACGAAAATATGGTGCCTCTAAAGCTTGGACACGCACCGTAGTCGTCCAACGAATAGCAGAAGTCTGTCAGCAACATCAATAAGGTTTCTTAAATAATCGCTCCCATCTGACCTACACCCATAAAGTTTCTTCCAAAAGCAAATATAAATAAAAATCGTGTTCAAATTAATAACTCAAATCAAATACAGATTCTCGGATGAGCGTAATTATTTTTGAGAAGTGTGATTGGCAAGCAGTTTTTTTGTAGTCAGGTTGTAGGATCCGACTTTGCGACAATATTCGGATTTTGAACCATTCGAATATCCGACGTTCTGACTGTGGTCGGATATAACCCTTTCGAATATTCGACTTTTCGACTGTAGTCGGATATCGCACTTTTTGGAATATTCGTTTTTTCGACTGTAGTCGGATATCGGACTTTTTTGAATATTCGACTTTTCGACTGTAGTCGGATATCGCACTTTTTCGAATATTCGACTTCTCGACTGTAGTCGGATATCGGAATTTTTCGAATATTCGACTTTTCGACTGTAGTCGGATATCGCACTTTTTCGACTATTCGACTTTTCGACTGTAGTCGGGTATCGCACTTTTTCGAATATTCGACTTCTCGACTGTAGTCGGATATCGGAATTTTTCGAATATTCGACTTTTCGACTGTAGTCGGATATCGCACTTTTTCGAATATTCGACTTCTCGACTGTAGTCGGATATCGGAATTTTTCGAATATTCGACTTTTCGACTGTAGTCGGATATCGCACTTTTTCGAATATTCGACTTCTCGACTGTAGTCGGATATCAGAATTTTTCGATTTTCCGTTCCCGGACTTACGGTTCCCGGACAAAGCGCCGCAAAGCGGCGCTTTGGCCGGGGTTTTCCTGACCGTGAGAGATTTAATTGGTTCAGAAAAGCCACACAGTTTCTGGACAGAGCGCCGCGTAGCGGCGCGAACCCCGCCTACGGTTGCCGGACAAAGCGCCGCGAAGCGGCGCCTGCCGGGGTTTTCCTGACCGTGAGAGATTTAATTGGTTCAGAAAAGCCACACAGTTTCCGGACAGAGCGCCGCGAAGCGGCTGAACCAACTTACGGTTCCCGGACAAAGCGCCGCGAAGCGGCGCTTTGCAAAGATTTCTGACCGTGAGAGATTTAATTGGTTCAGAAAAGCCACACAGTTTTCCGGACAGAGCGCCGCGAAGCGGCGCGAACCCCTGGCTTACGGTTCCCGGACAAAGCGCCGCGAAGCGGCGCTTTGGCCAGGGTTTCCTGACCGTGAGAGATTTAATTGGTTCAGAAAAGCCACACAGTTTCCGAACAAAGCGCCGCGAAGCGGCGCGAACTCAGGCTTACGGTTCCCGGACAAAGCGCCGCGAAGCGGCGCTTGGCCGAGGTTTTCCTGACCGTAAGAGATTTAATTGGTTCAGAAAAGCCACACAGTTTCTGGACAGAGCGCCGCGAAGCGGCGCAGAACCTCCCGGCTTACGTTTCCCGGACAAAGCGCCGCGAAGCGGCGCTTTGGCCGGGCCTTCCTGACCGTAAGAGATTTAATTTGTTCAGAAAAGCCACAAAGTTTCCGGACAGGGCGCCGCGAAGCGGCGCGAACCACCCGGCTCATGGTCCCCGGACAAAGCGCCGCGGAACGGCGCTTTGGCCTGGGTTTCCCTGATCTTAAGAGATTCAATTTGTTCAGAAAAGCCACAAAGTTTCCGGACAGAGCGCCGCGAAGCGGCGCTGAACCAGCTTACGGTTCCCGGACAAAGCGCCGCGAAGCGCTGCTAGCCTGGTTTCCTGACCGTGAGAGATTTAATTGGTTCAGAAAAGCCACACAGTTTCCGGACAGAGCGCCGCGAAGCGGCGCGAACCAACTTACGGTTTCCGGACAAAGCGCCGCGAAGCAGCGCTTTGGCCAGGGTTTTCCTGACCGTGAGAGATTTAATTGGTTCAGAAAAGCCACACAGTTTCCGGACAGAGCGCCGCGAAGCGGCCTGAACCCCGGCTTACGGTTCCCGGACAAAGCGCCGCGAAGCGCGCTTGCACAGCCTTTCCTGACCGTAAGAGATTTAATTGGTTCAGAAAAGCCACACAGTTTCTGGACAGAGCGCCGCGAAGCGGCGCGAACCTCCCGGCTTACGTTTCCCGGACAAAGCGCCGCGAAGCGGCAGCCGGGTTTTCCTGTCCGTGAGAAATTTAATTTGTTCAGAAAAGCCACACAGCTTCCGGACAGAGCGCCGCAATGCGGCGCAAACCCCAACGGTTCCCGGACAAAGCGCCGCGGAACGGCGCTTTGGCCGGGGTTTTCCTGATCGTGAGAGATTTAATTGGTTCAGAAAAGCCACACAGTTTCCGGACAGAGCGCCGCGAAGCGGCGCGAACCCCGGCTTACGGTTCCGGACAAAGCGCCGCGAAGCGGCGCTTTGGCCGGGGTTTTCCTGACCGTGAGAGATTTAATTGGTTCAGAAAAGCCATACAGTTTCCGGACAGAGCGCCGCGAAGCGGCGCGAACCCCGGCTTACGGTTCCCGAACAAAGCGCCGCGAAGCGGCGCTTTGGCCGGGTTTTCCTGACCGTGAGAGATTTAATTGGTTCAGAAAAGCCACACAGTTTTCTGGACAGAGCGCCGCGTAGCGGCGCGAACCCCGGCCTACGGTTGCCGGACAAAGCGCCGCGAAGCGGCGCTTTGGCCGGGTTTTCCTGACCGTGAGAGATTTAATTGGTTCAGAAAAGCCACACAGTTTCCGGACAGAGCGCCGCGAAGCGCTACGAACCCCGGCTTACGGTTCCCGGACAAAGCGCCGCGAAGCGCTGCTTTGGCCGAGGTTTTCCTGACCGTGAGAGATTTAATTGGTTCAGAAAAGCCACACAGTTTCCGGACAGAGCGCCGCGAAGCGGCGCGAACCAACTTACGGTTCCCGGACAAAGCGCCGCGAAGCGCGCTTGGCCAAGGTTTTCCTGACCGTGAGAGATTTAATTGGTTCAGAAAAGCCACACAGTTTCCGGACAGAGCGCCGCGCGAACCCTCCGGCTTACGGTTCCCGGACAAAGCGCCGCGAAGCGGCGCTTTGGCCGGTTCAGATATATTCGAATCTATTCGGAATTCGAATGCCCGTCCGCATGCATGCCCGTCCGCTCACTCGGTAAGACCCCCAAAATAAGCCTGCCCGCTCAGCCGGGAACAGGCTTCGGCGTGAGGTGTGATGTATCACAGAGGGGGGAGGGGTCGGACCCGTCGACATCCGGTGGGAGGTATACTTGTTCCAAATGAAATTCATTTCGAATATCCGACTTCTCGACTATAGTCGGATATCGCACTTTTTCGAATATTCGACTTTTCGACCGTAGTCGGATATCGTCCTTTTTCGAATATTCGACTTTTCGACAATAGTCGGATATCGCACTTTTTCGAATATTCGACTTTTCGACTATAGTCGGATATAGCACTCTTTCGAATATTCGACTTTTCGACTATAGTCGGATATCGCACTTTTTCGAATATTCGACTTTTCAACTGTAGTCGGATATCGCACTTTTTCGAATATTCGATTTTTCGACTGTAGTCGGATATGGGACTTTTTCGAATATTCAACATTTCGAATAAAAAGTCGACTTTTTTATCCGACTATGAAAAATTGAGGTGCAAGTAACTGTTTTTACCCTTATAGTATTTGCTACAGGTTTCGTGGTATGAGCTTATATCTGGCGGAGCTTCCGTAGCAATATACTGCTAGCGTGATATATTCTTCAATTTAGATGTGAAAAAGGCAGTTCGCAATGAATGCGTTCGCCGATCAGTCAGAGCGGTCCCATTTTCTTGTAAAGAAATTGGGTTGATTCTATACGTAACCTTGTTTTTTGAAGTTGACTATTACGGTAGAGAGCCTATTACATTTTGATTTGCTATGAAATGTCACATATTCAGAGTTCTACTACCGTAAAGGCAAGTGCCTCTACAGTTTGGGAACAACGTAAAAACATAGAAGTTTCAAAAACGCTGCTAGAAATAATTCTTCCTGGGAGAATCTGCTCTCTGCCGACGGGTTGCGAAATGCCTCACACGAATACATGAGACTCCCAGGGTTTTGGAGGTATCTAGTCTAATTTTATCGCGACAATTTAAGTAAACTACAGACATATTAGCCGCAGTTGGTGGAATTTCAGCTACGTCACCTTCAAGAACTACGGACATTCTCGCCGAGAATGCGGAAAAAAGGGTAGAAGATTCTCGCCTTGATCGATCCACCCTGTACTGATCAGTACTATAGGGCGATCTCCGCTGCGATCGACCGCACTGTCGTTTATTCCCGCGGCCTGCAGCATCCCCGCGGTTAAAAGTATCCTTGGCACGGTATTCCATTGAGCGGTTCGGGGTCACCCTCCATGATCAGCCACAGGGTATCGAGTAATCGATTCGTGAAATGACTGGATCAGCACTACGAATGGCATCCATGCGTTCAGCGTAGCCAACGCGGGATCAGATCGCTGTTCAACACAGGCTGTCGCTAAGCCCCTAACATGGTTGAGCAGGCCGTTGCGGCCGGTGACCAAAATTTTAAGACCCCTCTGTGGATCAAAATTTTTACAAACTCCTCCCCCCTTCTTGGGATGAAAAAAATTTCACGACCAAAATCGTGGCCCCTATATTTAGTACTAAATCACTTTAAAGGCAATGTTCACGATAATCTTCAATTCTGAGATTATTCGCTATATCGATAAAGTGGCCTCAGGGTAGAACTAAAATGACGTAGAAATTGAGAAAAACAGCAGAAGTACACAAAATCCTTAAGTATCACCCCGCCTTTCAAGTATCACAGGAAGTGTTTGGAAAATGAAATCTTTTGTGGGCCCGTCCTTTAAAATTCTCTACTCTCTATTGTTGCGTTCTTTCCTTAGAGACCTAACTAATCCCGCTATGCATAAAATATTCTTCTATTTTTGATTGACCCAATTTTCCAGCGGTGAAAACCACCATGAAAATGTTCATCCAGCCGGAAAACTAGTCCATGTTTTAGACTAAAGCCACCGAAATACGACATTTTAATGTGTTTCTCGCCGTTTCTTCGTTATTTTGGTAACACTTGGAGGCCAACGCATTGTTTCATTAGAAAAACTCTGGGACAAAAATCATCGTGAACACTGTCTTTAATTTGACATCTTAAAGTCCACATAACTCGCTACCTCCGCAGAGTTATTCCTTTTTCAAGCCAATCCTCGTTGAGACCGGCGTTGAGCCGCAGTTACAACCCGGGGATTACCGACGCAACGGTTGTTTTTCATGGATAGGCTTATGAAAAAAAATTGAAAAAAATGAATTTACTTACTACGCGACTTACTACTCCTACCTCATTCTACCTTTCCAAGTGGTTGGAAGATAAACGCCATTTTTTTTCCAAAAACTTTACGAGCCCACCCCCCCCCCTCAAATTTTATTTTTGTTAAGAAATTACGGGAATTTTTCCGACCTCCCCCGTTGCGACCTGTTGCAAGCCTGGCTAACCCTGGCCCATAAATTCTCGCAACAATTAAGGCGAGAATGCACGGGCTTAGCGACAGCGAGATCGAAATAGAGAATTTCGTCTTTGTCTTTGCGTGGAGTATGCTTAGAGCTTGCATCCTTACACCTTTGATGTAGTATAAGCGAGTTTCAGCGAGCGTCGCGAGGACCCGAAATTTCCTGCACTACGGAATTAGGGGGCGTAACAGGCCGCTTCCTTGAAGGCACTTTGCTACCCATGGGCAGAGTTGTGAGCTATTGAATACGAAAGGAAAACTTGACAAACGCACAGGAGGGTGTAACAACTATCCATCGGTTGCACGAAAATATGGTGGCTCTATAGTTTGGACACGCACCTTAGTCGTCCAACGAATAGCAGAAGTCTGTCAGCAACATCAATAAGGTTTCTTAAAAAATCGCTCCCATCTGACCTACACCCGCAAAGTTTCTTCCAAAAGCAAATATAAATAAAAATCGCGTTTAAATAAATAACTAGAATCAAATACAGATTCCCGGATGAGCGTAATTATTTTCGAGCAGTGTGACTGACAAGCAGTTTTTTTGTAGTCAGGTTGTAAGATCCGACTTTGCGACAATATTCGGATTTTGAACCATTCGAATATCTGACGTTTTGACTGTGGTCGGATATAACCCTTTCGAATATTCGACTTTTCGACTGTAGTCGGATATCGCACTTTTTCGAATATTCGTTTTTTCGACTGTAGTCGGATATCGGACTTTTTTGAATATTCGACTTTTCGACTGTAGTCGGATATCGCACTTTTTCGAATATTCGACTTCTCGACTGTAGTCGGATATCGGAATTTTTCGAATATTCGACTTTTCGACTGTAGTCGGATATCGCACTTTTTCGACTATTCGACTTTTCGACTGTAGTCGGGTATCGCACTTTTTCGAATATTCGACTTCTCGACTGTAGTCGGATATCGCACTTTTTCGAATATTCGACTTCTCGACTGTAGTTGGATATCGGAATTTTTCGAATATTCGACTTTTCGACTGTAGTCGGATATCGCACTTTTTCGAAAATTCGACTTCTCGACTGTAGTCGGATATCAGAATTTTTCGAATATTCGACTGTAGTCGGATATCGCACTTTTTCGAATATTCGACTTTTCGACTGTAGTCGGATATCGCACTTTTTCGAATATTCGACTTCTCGACTGTAGTCGGATATCGGAATTTTTCAGAATATTCGACTTTTCGACTGTAGTCGGATATCGCACTTTTCGACTATTCGACTTTTCGACTGTAGTCGGGTATCGCACTTTTTCGAATCATTCGACTTCTCGACTGTAGTCGGATATCGGAATTTTTCGAATATTCGACTTTTCGACTGTAGTCGGATATCGCACTTTTTCGAATATTCGACTTCTCGACTGTAGTTGGATATCGGAATTTTTCGAATATTCGACTTTTCGACTGTAGTCGGATATCGCACTTTTTCGAATATTCGACTTCTCGAATGTAGTCGGATATCAGAATTTTTCGAATATTCGACTTTTCGACTGTAGTCGGATATCGGAATTTTTCGAATATTCGACTTTTCGACTGTAGTCGGATATCGCACTTTTTCGACTATTCGACTTTTCGACTGTAGTCGGGTATCGCACTTTTTCGAATATTCGACTTCTCGACTGTAGTCGGATATCGGAATTTTTCGAATATTCGACTTTTCGACTGTAGTCGGATATCGCACTTTTCGAATATTCGACTTCTCGACTGTAGTCGGATATCGGAATTTTTCGAATATTCGACTTTTCGACTGTAGTCGGATATCGCACTTTTCGAATATTCGACTTCTCGACTGTAGTCGGATATCGCACTTTTCGAATATTCGACTTCTCGACTGTAGTCGGATATCGGAATTTTCGAATATTCGACTTTTCGACTGTAGTCGGATATCGCACTTTTTCGACTATTCGACTTTTCGACTGTAGTCGGGTATCGCACTTTTCGAATATTCGACTTCTCGACTGTAGTCGGATATCGGAATTTTTCGAATATTCGACTTTTCGACTGTAGTCGGATATCGCACTTTTCGAATATTCGACTTCTCGACTGTAGTCGGATATCGGAATTTTCGAATATTCGACTTTTCGACTGTAGTCCGGATATCGCACTTTTCGAATATTCGACTTCTCGACTGTAGTCGGATATCGGAATTTTTCGAATATTCGACTTTTCGACTGTAGTCGGATATCGCACTTTTTCGAATATTCGACTTCTCGACTGTAGTCGGATATCGGAATTTTTGGAATATTCGACTTCTCGACTGTAGTCGGATATCGGAATTTTTCGAATATTCCACTTTTCGACTGTAGTCGGATATCGCACTTTTTCGAATATTCGACTTCTCGACTGTAGTCGGATATCGGAATTTTTCGAATATTTGACTTCTCGACTGTAGTTGGAAACACTCAGGGCTGGTAGTAAACCCCCCATTGTCAAGACGACAATTGTCATGACATGTCACGACATGTCGTGACCAAAAGGCGCGAGCTATGGGTTCGTATCGTATCCTTCAACACATGGCTCGTGACTGTCACGAGCTTGCTGTCACGATAATTACGGTCACGAGCTGTCACAAGGGTCGCGTGGTCATAAAATCACGACAACGCGATAGAGAGCGTGACACAAAATAGTGCGCGATTCAGGGAGTGCGCAGATTGCTGCGAGTGTCGGGCGTTCGTGGACAAAAATGTGGTGACAACATACTGGCGTAGAATATGGTGTGGGGTGTGCAACGGCCGCAACGACAGGCTTAAATACGCTAGAGAATTAATTGCTTGCTCGCTTTTCGGAAGGATTTACATAACTTTTTCGTGCTAAGAAATGAAAATTTCCAAAGCGACTGATTTTGAAGTGATTTGCTGCTTTAGTGATGTTTCTGTATTTTATCTGTATATTGGTGCTCTAGTAATGTTTCTGTATTAGTCGGGGCGTATCGGGCGAGTTTTGTGGCAAACCAATGTGAACTTGTTTTCAAAGCCAACTATTTTTGTTCTCCTTTTACTGCAAGATTGGAAAACTTCCCATTCGTTGCCATATCAGTGCCATCGTTGGTCCTTTATTTTTATTGAGGATTCGCGACGCACTTGCTTTGGTGTATTAAAGGCAGTGTTCACGATAAATCCCGTTCTCGAGGTCTCAGTGTGAAACACTAAGTTGGCAGGTTCTGTAAAGGATAGGGTCGAAGAAAGCAGCGAAAACTGGCCAGAAATGAATAGAAACGGCTTTGAAAGCTATCCCGGTGCGCCTGCCTATCCCGGTCCGCCCCCCAATCGGACGAGCTTGTGGCGCCGCACACGTTTCGATGGCAAATCGCCAAGCAACTCTGCCGCAGTTAGCATTATCGATTCGCGCAGATTTCGCAATTAGCGCGCGCTTGCCGAAACCAGCAGGGTCCATGATTCTCGTCCACGCCCCGAATTTAGAAACCGTTATTTTGACTTATTCTCGACGTTTTCTTCCCTGTTTCTTCACTATTAGTTAGCTCGCGACCAAACAATCCCATTTTTGGGTCGAACTTGAGTGCGATATTCATCGTGAACACTGCCTTTAATGGAACCACTCGAAAAGTTTCAATTCTTACCTAGCAATATTCGCACGGAATCTCTTCCTTGCATGATGCACATATGAGCGTATAACAGTCTTTTCTATATATTGTCATCAACAACCGGGAGCTGGTGATGAGTTTCAATTTGAGAAGACTGCAAACACTTCCTTCCTTCAATTTCACCAATGACCGAAACCGCACAATCGCCCCAATCTCGAACTTAAGGCTTCAGTTGCACGTTTCCGAAAAAAACTTGAAACCTTCCCAAAAACGCAAATTGACCATTTACTTAATCATTCTTATAGGTTTTTGATTATCCACTACATTTGAATGTAGGACACCCTATATACTCATTACTCGACGATTTTCGGAAGGTATTTGTCGCACCTAGTGTTACCGCCTTTTGATTAGTTCATCCAGGGATTTTAAAAATTTTGTCCGCTCGAAATTCTGTTTAGAAAGGGTATTTGTTCAGGTAACGTTCAAAAAAAGTTACTGCAAATGTGAGATCTTGTAGGATCACACACATCCGGTGATTTAAGTTATTAATGAATCTAGCATGTGTTTCCGAGAATGTTCTAAAAATTGACAAAGCTCATAAAAAATTGCGAGAGTTTGGATGGCCAAGCGAAGGAAAATTGAAAATTCCGTTCAAATCATGTTTCGAACAATGGAAATTTCGAGAAGTTTGCTTTGAAGGCTCTTCCTCATGAATAAATTCGGTGAATACTGCGGAAATGTAATTTTCGACCGTTTTCAATATGCGGTGCAATGCATAGTTAACTAGGTCTGTGGCCTGTTTCCTCAAGAAAAAACGTTTAAGTTCAAACCGCGGCTGGCGCGGCGGTTTAATTCTCAGAGATTGAGTTTTAGACCGCCAAGCCAGCAGCGGTTTGAATTTACACGTTTTTTCTTGAGGAAACAGGCCACGGACCTAATCATATTTGAACGATATTGACCTATGATAATAACTGAAAAGGAGATCTAGTCCTGAACCTCCGGTTTCAAAGCTTCTCAACTTACTATCTGCTCTATCCCCTGCTACACTTTAAGTCTGGAACCTACTGTATTTTTACCATCCGGAAAGCGTCCAATTCATCTTCTAGAGTGAGGCATGTCGTGTAAACCTGACGGCTCGTGTGAATCTGACATCTCTTACGTGGGGCAGCTCGCGTTAAACTGGCGGCTCTGTAGCATCTATGTCGCGGTATGTTGGCGGCTTGGAGATGGCGGTTTGTTCGCGTTTAACACCCCATTTACTACCACCCTAAGTATAGTGCACAGTCTCCACGGATCGCGCTGATATTTTGCGTTCCCTATCGAAGGTCGGCGCAAAATAGGTGTCATATGTTGTATACAGTGCGTTCAGAAATGATAGGCTCACCCTTGAAAACCGAGGTTTTCAAAACGCTTCACAGTTTGGCGATCGATAGTGTTCACTATTGAATTCAGCAGTACAAAAAACTTGTGCGTACTCAATCTTATAATTACTTCACGTTTTTGAACAATTTTAAGATGAAATTTCGGATTTTTCACCGTTCAGAAATGATAGGCTCACCCTGTAAAGATACGAACTTCTTACTTTGAAAAATTTCCCGCCACAAGTTCATTACATATAAATGACGTTCGTACATCGTTCATCGTTGTTGCTAGTATGGGACGTGATGCTGCTCTTACTACTTCTGAACAAGCCCAGATTCGTGCCCTCGCCTCTGTTGGACTGAGTCAGCGAAGAATAGCGGCCCAAATCGGACGTTCGCAACACTGTGTTGGGCAGTTTCTTAGCGATCCGGCTTCTTATGAAAAAGCGAAGTCTACCGAATGCCCTAAGAAGGTCACCAGTCAGGATGCCCGAAGGATCAGTCGCCTATGTTCCAACAGCACGCTGGCGCTGAATCAAGTCAGGTCTGAATTACCGCTTGATGTTTCGAAAACAACTGTCTGGAACACCTTAAACGGCAATGAAAACATCTTCCGCCAAGTTAAGAAAAAGGCCCCGTCAGTGACCCCAACCATAAAGAATCTAGACTGGAATTCGAAAGAAAGAACATGGCAACCGACTGGACAAAGGTAAGGCGATTTCCCGTAAGCCAAGAAAACTTGAAAAATGAGCTAAAATTGTTCAGGTTATTTTCTCCGACGAGAAAAAATTTAATCTTGATGGTCCTGATGGAGCTCGGTACTACTGGAGGGATTTCCGTAAGGATCCGTTGATCTTTGGCAGGAGGAATTTTGGTGGCGGCATTCTGATGTGTTGGGGAGCATTTTGCAGCGAAGGTGTTTCGGAGATAGCGTCCGCTTCCTGTCGGATGAACTCGGAGGAATACCAGGAAACTCTGAGGACACATCTACTGCCGTTCTTTTGTGCAATACGACGTCAGCGCTTCACTTTCCAGCAGGATAACGCTGCTGTACATGTGTCGAGGTCGGCTCCGTGGCGTTCTGTCCCAGCTCGCAGGAGCCTGGGCGAGGCGCGAAAGTCGTTAATGAGGTGCTAACGATGGCGAGTCGTCGTGCAGGCTAATTGCCTCTCTTTACTCACCGCAATAATCTGCCAGTGAGACACCAAATACCATCCACTGAAGAAATCAAAGAAAATCTAACACTATTTTATGTCAAATACAAACATTCATAATCACCAATCTGTAACATTCATTGTGTTACAAAGGTGGGAAATACAGGTTTGTTTTTTTTTCAAATTTTCGAATTATTTAATAAACTCGAGGATAGTGTTTCAAATCTTTTCAAAAGAACGAACGAAGGTATTTTCAAGCTGTACTACACAATAGCCGAAATCAGTAGTTCAACCAAATAAGTCGTTTGTATTGAAGTGCTCAATTTCAGGTGAGTTACAAAAAGGACAACTCTAAAAATTTGAAATTAAAGAAAAGAGGATAGCAAGCATGTGTTTGGTGTGTGTAATAAATAAATAAGCTGAGGAATAGGGACCGAATCGAAAATAAATTCAAATGATTTCATTATTGGTGTTCTCTTTCCGAACCGAAGAACTATTCGGAAAGTCCATTCATGAAAGTCAAACATCGAATATTTTTTTACGAATATTCGAACCCCTCGATGATGAAGAACCCCGAGCTCCACCGCCTCCCCGCTACTACGCTATTTCGGAGGAAAGCAAATATGGCAAGAATTGGGTGCTGATATACAGGCTACCAGAATCTCGACTGTGCTACGCATTCGACCTCAAGAGCAAAAAACAAGTGTTTCCACAAGTGAGTGTGAGAATTTTTTGTGCAAAAAATTTGAGAGAACTTTTCATATTCTTCAGGAATCTTAGGGCACTTTTCCAGTGTCAGCACCCCCCGATTTAGAACACTGATAGAAATGTTTAGAAAACTCAATAAGGAAGCCAATTCACTTCTGCGTAACTTTTCAAAATTGGGTTGCAACTTCAAGTAATTGAACTTCGTCACCGGTCATTTGAAAATAGAAATTTCTGAAAGTTTAGGTTCCTGGCAAAAGTAAAGATTTGGCATGGCCTTTTTTTCGAAAAATTAGAAATATACTCAGTTAAAAGGGGAAGGTAAAGAAAAATGAAAAAAAGGTTTTGAAATATTCCTGAGAACGATTTGGCGTAGAATAATTTGATTTAGGGGAATGTAGTGAAATAGTTGAAAGTATGATTTGGCAGTCGAATTTGAACCAACTATTGATAAGAGTTGTGCAAAACGAGAGATCGCGTTGTATAATCTTATCCGTAGAACATATCGAAGCAAAATCACGCGTGATATGGAACAAACAGTTGATTCTACTTCACTTAATACGTGAAGATCGCGGCATTCCAGCTTCCGAACGAGCTTTTACGGCTTGCCTTATCACGCGTGATTTCGCTTCGATATCTTCTACGGATAAGCTCATACAACGCGATCTCTCGTTTTGCACAACTCTTATTGTGGTGAGCGCGAAGCGCTCACCAGATTTGGCTTTGATTCGACATCGCGCAACTCCCCGATCTCAGAATCAGGGTCCAGCGTAAACGTAGGAAGACCGTTCTTTTTGCACTTAATATATTTTAGGAAGCTGAATAACTGTTCCAAAAATCCGGAGTGGTTACCCGAGATTCGAGAAAAATTGTCAAAACCACGTCATTTTGGTCGAAAAAAGGGTTCATCTCCTTTTTTTTATTCAGTTGGCGTACACGATCTTGTTGGAACACTTATCGTTGAGCTAGAAAGCTTATTCTTGGCCAGAAAGTTTGTTATGATTGCCGTTAGCTCCTGACAAAATTACAAGTTGGTAGCTCAATTTTTGCGGGACCTCAAAATTGAGGGTCAAGTAAGACAAAAACACGTAAACATGTTGTTATAAACCATCCAACGTTTACTCATTCGTAAAAATTAATTAATGAAATAAACACCGTTACTGATAGGCTTTTGCTCAGAATTGAACGCTCCCTGAGACGGGGCAACGCTTCAATCAAAACGGCGTGATCTCGGAAGTACTTTTTGGGTAACTCAGAAGTGCGCCACAGAACGCCGTAGATAGTGCGCGGGACCCCAATGAGAGTGCGCCGGACGCCGTAGAAAGTGTGTGGGACTCGGTTGGGATGAACAGGACGCCGCAGAAAGTAAGCGGGACCCAAATGAGAGTGCGCCCAATGCCGTAGAAAGTAAGCGGACCCAAATGAGAGTGCGCAAGACGCCGTAAAACGTGTGTGGGAGCCAAGTGGGAGTGCGCCGGACTCTCATTTGGGTCCCGCTTACTTTCTACGGCGTCCCGCGCATCCCACTCGAGTCCCACACACTTTCTACGGCGTCCGGCGCACTCTCATTGGGGTCCCGCGCACTATCTACGGCGTTCTGTGGCGCACTTCTGAGTTACCCAAAAAGTACTTTCGAGATCACGCCGTATTGATTGAAGCGTTGCCCCGTCTTAGGCCCCGGTCAGACTTCGTCGAAAAACCTGCTGAGTCCGAATGAGTCCTGGGTGGAAAAACCTGCTGAGTCCCACTGTGTCCGGTTGCCCCCAGCGCCAACCAACTCCTCTGGGAAACACGCAATTGATAGCTACGATTATCACTTCAGCTGTGAATCGGAACGTGTTTGGTGGCTGATCTTTCTTGTTTTCAACATGTCTGAATCTGATTTCCGTATCAGCAGCACGTGGGGCAGAGCGCAGACGGCGAGAGTCGAGATGCGGCGGGACTCGGCAGGTCGCAGTCGGCCGAAAAAAATGCACCCAAATCACGTGAAAAACACCTATATCGACCGGGTGAGTTGAGGATGATTTCGGTGGGACTCAGTGGGCCTCAGTCGGACTCAGTCGGTGCATTGGCCCCGCCCTTGTACGCATGAGAAATATCAGTATCGACCGGGGGGATTGCGGTGGGCATCAGACGGTCGCAGTCGGACTCAGTGGGTTGATTTTTTTGCACCCGTCTTCCACGAATTCGATGCGTATCGACCCGGTAGGACTCAGTAGATCCACCGACTATGACGGGGGCCTTAGGGAGCGTCCAATTCTAAGCAAAAGCCTATCAGTAACGGTGTTTATTTCATTAATTCATTTTTACGAATGAGTAAACGTTGGATGGTTTATAACAACATGTTTACAGTCCACCTCCGCACTGCCGTTCAGTCCGCAATGTGCACGCTGATTGCGAAATCGTGCTGTGGCGCGGTTGCGAGTATCCTCAGACAGGGATGTGGGATCACCCGGGCGGTGGGACCACTCGGGCACCAAAGGCAAAAACCGCCCGGGTGATCCCACATCCCTGTCTGAGGATACTCGCAACCGCGCCGCAGCACGATTTCGCAATCAGCGTGCACTTTGCGGACTGAACGGCAGTGCGGAGGTGAACTATACGTGTTTTTGTCTTACTTCACCCTCAATTTTGAGGTCCCGCAAAAATTGAGCTACCAACTTCAAATTTTGTCTGGAGCAAACGGCAATCATAACAAACTTTCTGGCCAAAAATGAGCTTTCTAGCTCAACGATAAGTGTTCCAACAAGATCGTGTAAGCCAACTGAAAAAAAAGATGAGCCCTTTTTTCGACCAAAATGACGTGGTTTTGACAATTTTTCTCGAACCTCAGGTAACCATTCCGGACCATTTTTTGAACAGTTATTCGGAACCTTCCCAAGACCATGAGGCCAAGAGATTGAGAGCGGCGAAAGAAGGTAGAAAAAGAGATGGAAAAAATTGCCTGCAAACTGAGTCAAAGAATTCCAACATATCCTAGCATGAAACTCTAACTGATCAAAATGTCTGGTTTCGTTTCTGGTAAATCTATGTAGTAGGTCTGATAATAGCCATAGTGATATTACTAATAATAATAATAATAATAATAATAATAATAATAATAATAATAATAATAATAATAATAATAATAATAATAATAATAATAATAATAATAATAATAATAATAATAATAATATTAATAATAATAATAGTAATAATATCAATAGTGGTTTTTGTCACATAAAGATAATGGTAATAATAAATATTTGTAATCCACATAACAAAATGTTGTAATTACTTGACCACAAATCATGCTTTCATCAGTGGATAGCATTTGGTGTCTCACTGGCAGGTTATTGCGGTGAGTAAAGAGAAGCAATAAGCCAGCACGACGACTCGCCATCGTTAGCACCTCATTAACGCCTCTCGCGCCTCGCCCAGGCTCCTGCCAGCTGGACAGAACGCCCGCCTCTCGTCGAGGTTTTCAAAATCCTGGTTGGAGCAGCAGCGAATTCGTGTGATGGAATGGCCTGCGTGAAGCTCTGATCGCAACCCCATAGAGAATATCTAGGGCATTCCTGTGCGCCAGGTTTGTACGAACAACGAGCAGTATGGCACTGTAGATGAGCTTAACGCTGCTGTTCTCATAGCCTGGATTAACCATGATAAGAATGTCATATAAACGATTGGTTTAATTACCCAAGTTTGAGGTCTGGTCTATGGTATATGGTGCCTCAGTGGTATTCTCCTTACTGGTCTGGTGATCTCATGGTCTGGTGATCTCATGCGCATTCTATGGTAACCTAGTGCTGATCTCCTGCAAATAGTGCGAATTCACTAGTACTCTGTTTGATATGATGGATAATGCTAGTTATATCATGGCGATGTCATCGACGACGAGTGACTTTGATGCGGCCGCTAAGCCAATGATGGAGGATGCGTCGATTCCGGCTCACCTTCGTGTTGTGATTGCGTAGTTGATGGAAGGAAAAAACCAGATGCAGAACCTGTGCGATGTGAACCGTGAGCTGTCTCAACATGTTACTGCCTTATTGGAGGACAATGCCAAACTGAGGCAAGAAATCACAGCTCTCAGGAGTAATAATAATAGCCTTGTTCCTGTTATTACCTAGTCTTCTCAAGTTTCTGCCGTTAACATCAATTCTGGCGATTCCAATTTTCATATAGACTCCTCCATTGGTTCTGAAGTTTCACAATCTTCTGATACTTTCAAGACCGCGGATTTTAGAGAGGTGGAGCGGAGAAGATCCATAGTTATCATAGGCATACCTGAATTCCAACACTTGTATCCTTCATCACGAGATAGGGCTATTAATGATGTGAAACGTGTTTATGATCTCTTAGACTACTTGTCGGCTGACTGCCTACCTGTATCAGTTCATAGAATGAGTAAACCTTATTCTTCTTTTAATAGGCTTATCAAGGTTGTTTTGCCGTCCTCAGCCATAGCAAACATGGTGCTGCAGCGAGCTCCTCGTCTCAAGCACTTCCCGCACCAAAAGGGGGTCTATATAAGACCCTCCCTCCCTCCCAAGGGAGGAACGTGTGCGGTGGAGCGCCGGGAGGAGGGGTCGGGGCAGTTCATCTACTAGGGCTGAGGCTAGTACCCCGCGAGATCTCAATGTTGTTACTACACCATGCATTACTCCTACTGATCGTAATCTTTCTGTTACACCTCCTGACCCTCTCGATTTATCATTGCTCAGTGATTGTACAGCCAATTCCACCCCGCATTTAAACAAGTAGATCATCCCCGGACTTTAAGTCCTACTTCAACTTGCATCTCAACTAACATTCGCTCACTTTCGAAAAACATAAATTCCCTTCTTTTTCTGATCAAACAATGTCAGCTCAGTGTCGTAGCTCTGACTGAGACATCGCTGTCTGACACTATAAGTGATGCCTCTTATTAGGTGAGTTTTGCGCTCATTATGAGTTTCTCAGGTGTGATCGTAACCATAAAAAGGGTGGTGGCGTGGCATTTTTAATCAAAAAGAATCTTTTCCCTAGGCTTATTTATTCCGACACTATCCCAGATGGATATGAAATTATTTGTTCGGAAATTAGCTCTGGTCAACTGGATATTCGAATGGTCTTGGTATACAGAACCCCCTCCAGCACGGCAGCGGCCTTCCAACAACTGATTAAAACGCTAAGTGATCTTGCTGTTTGTGACCACCCGTGTATTATTACAGGTGATTTCAATCTCCCCAACATATGTTGGACGCAACCTCATAATGCTAGTTCTCTTGGAGTGACTCATCTGAGCCTCCTAGGTTTGTGCAACGACTTCAATTTCTCTCAACTCGTTACAACTGAAACACATGGAAGCAATATTTTGGATTTATTACTGACTTCTGACGCTGATCTTGTATGCAGCACAACCGTCTGTGAACCACTAGGGATCAGTGATCACGCGACGATTCATTTTGAACTAAACCTCACCCCTCCTAGAAACGATAGTAAGAAACTAAGACGAGATTTCAAGAGCGCGAATTTCGGCGCCATTTTCGAGTATTTAAACAACGTAGATTGGTACGGTATTTTTAATGCTGTAGATTCAGTTAACGCTAAATATGAGCTCTTCATCAATATTTTGCAGCACTCTATTTATCTCTTTGTGCCTCTCAAGGAAGTTTCTAAGGATGAGGGTCATCTCCAGGAACATCTCAAACGTCTTGCTTCAAGAAAATCGCAGACATGGGATAAGGCGAAAAATACCGATGCGGCTAGTGATTGGGATACATATCGAGAAACTTGTTTGAAGTTTGAGAAACAATTGAAAAAGTATAATAAGAAAGTGGAAAAGAGGGTAATTGAATCTGGGAATAAAAGCACCTTTTACAGGCTCCTGAATTCGAGGCTGAAAGATAGACCACAGTTAGGACCGATTGAATGTGAAGGGTCTGTGATAGCTGACGATAAAGAGAGGTCTGAGATTTTGGCAACTGCTTTTGAAAAAGCTTTTTGCAGGGATGATGATCCGGATGATACTATCGTAGATATTATAGAATTCGCATGCATGGCTGACTCGGTCTGGTTTCATCCAGGAGAAGTTCATGAACTTCTTATGAAATGACCCAACTCTTTCTCTGATACACCTGATCATGTCCCCATGAGATTCATCAAACAGGTAGCGCCCATTATTGTAGGTCCGTTAACACATATTTTCAACTTGTCTTTCATGCGTGCAGAGGTCCCGGATAGGTGACGTATTGCTTTCGTAACGCCTGTACCTAAGAAACCACCCTTCACTAATCCTGAGAATTTTCGACCAATCAGCATCACTTCAATTTTCGGTAGATTGTTTGAGAAAATTCTCAAGGTGAGAGTGTGCAAACATTTGGAGGATCACTCGATCATTTCGGATGATCAACATGGTTTTCAAAAGCAAAAGTCTACAGTGACGGCTATGTTGCAGTGGCTTAATGAGTGGACTTCTTACGTTGATGAGGGTAAAGAGGTTGATGTTATCTACGTAGATTTCTCAAGAGCTTTCGATAGAGTTTCGCGTTCAAAACTCATGTCTAAACTCACACGTGTCGGTATTCACCCCAGGATAGTTGCATGTATCAGAGCTTTTTTGAGTAATAGATCATTTGCAGTTCGCGTAAACTCCACCTTCTCTGATTCAAGGCCTGTTTGCAGTGGCGTACCGCAGGGAGGGTTTTATCTCCAACCTTGTTTAACATTTTCACATATAAACTCCCGCGAATAGTATCCTTAGGTAAGGTGAAATGCTCCGCTTTTGCCGATGACTTCAAAATATTTTCCCCAATTCAGTCGATAGCCGATATAGAATGCTTGCAAGAGGCTTTCAATGAGGTGATAAAGTGGTCCAAGGAGTGGAACATGTTACTGTCTAAGGAAAAAACGAAAGTTTTCCGCATTGGGAAGAGCAGTTCAGAAGCTATATATACCGCAGAAGATCTGCAGCTTCAAATTGTTGAGGAAATAACGGATCTTGGCTTCCTGGTTCGCAAGGATCTCACCTTCGATGCTCACTGTGCAAAGGCTGTGTCCAAAGCAAATAAGGTTATTTACTGTCTATTCAGGGCACTCTCTACTCAAAATGAGAAGGTGATTTTGAATGCCTACAAAATCTATATTAGGCCCCTTCTCGAGTATGGAACTGTGCTATCAAGCCCTCATAAAGTCGCTACTATAAAAGCGTTGGAGAAGGTTCAGAACAGCTTCACATGCAAGTTGATGATAAGATTCTTGGGATTTAACTATGCAAATATACCATGCAGTAGGGCTAGGAACGCAAGATTCAAATTGGAAGTGCTGGCGTGCAGGAGGAGAAGATTTGATCTTCTAATGATGTATAAGATTTTGTATGGACATAGTGGCTTGCGGCCAAACACCATTCTCAAAATGAGGGCATCTAACACCAGAGGCAGTAAATTAAATTAGTCCGCAACGTGGCTAGGAAGAGTGTCAGGCACCATTTCTTTGTTAACAGAGCTGGCAGTGAATTGGAAAAATTACTTTAAAAAGGCAATCTACCGACTGACTTGTGCTCCTTTAGGCGTATAATGGAACAGTACTTGATGGCGGGGGATGAATGATCTTGTATTGGTATCATATTTCATCTGATCATCACTCTGTACACCTACGTAGTCTAAATTTTTTATATTGTCGTTACACTTGTCTCTAAGTGTTTCTATCTTTTACGATCTCCACGCGTTTTTATTTTTATTGTTTACGATGCATTACGCAGGTTCACCCTGTAATGAAAAATTACAATCATATCGAATTAGAACCTTTCTATGCCTAAGGGAATTTTTGAGGTCATTGCTAACGGTGGTGGACCTATATCATATTAGGTTTTATTGTTTGTTCACGTTTTGTTCAATAAATATTTGTCTTCGCAGGGTTAGCCTATCATTTCTAAACCGTCAAAAAATCGAAAAATTTACCTTAAAATTGTTGAAAATCGTAGAGTATTCATAAGATTGAGTAAGCACAGGTTTTTTGAACTGCTGAATTCAATGGTAAGCAGTATGGATCGCCAAACTGTAAAGCGTTTTGAAAAACTTGATTTTCAAGGGTGGGCCTATCATTTCTGAACGCACTGTATGTATAGCATGCGGGTACCGAGCTTGCGCTAATGCACAACAAGGAACGCAAAATATCAGTGCGATCCGGAAGACCAGCAATTCTCCTTATAAGTGCCAAGCTCGCCGCGCCGCGGCGAGGTTCGGAGGAGTTTCCCTTGTCGTGATGGTTACAACTGGAGCACGTTAACGTGCACTGCATTGTTTATTCAATTCCTGGACGTAAATGACCCTTCCGACCCATTGTTGTATTCGTAACTTATTCCATTTACTGATTTGTTCACTCATTGATTACCCATAGAAATAATGTACCACCTTGCGGGAATAATTATCACAGCGGAAATGATCTTTATATATTTAAAACGTACCTACTCCTCGTATCCATGGAGGCGTAAGTGATTACGAAAAAACTAGCACGGATTTGTGAAGAACAAGTAGAAGGACTTTCAGAAACGGTCGCAGTTTCTTGGGCGATCAGCAGTTCGATCCTACCCCGGGTATATGAGCGCATTGGGCTATAATCTTACGCACACCTCCATTCCCACACCTATAATCTTATAAGCTCTTAATTCAGTAGAAAACCTATTGAAAACTTAAATATAATGCACATGAATAAGTACATGTAAAAAATGAGGAACAAAACTAGTTAGATAGTGGAAAAAGACAACAATGGTGTTTTTCTGTGGCTACACACATTTTGCACAGATTGCGCGCAGAGTCGAAAAATGTGTCCAGATGAAGTTTCTGAGATTCCCAACTCCTTTCTCAGTGGATAGGAACTCTGAAGCACGGCGAAATTTTCGAATATAACTTTTTTGAGTGATCGACTTCTCGACTTATCCGAAAATTGCACTTTTTCGAATGATCGACTTTTTGATGTAGCCGGAAATTCTACTTTCCGATTAGTCGACTAAGTCGACTCAATCGAAGTCAACTTTTTAATCGGATGATGATTCGATCATTCGATTTGGCCTAAGTATAGGACATAAAATGGTCAATTAGCTGTCGTAGGCGGAGAAAATATTTCGAAGGACTGACAACGGGTTTTATAATTGTGTTAAGCTCCCCACACACCCTCCTAGTTGGTGAAGTCAGAGCGAATATTATTTCCTACCTCTTCAGTCCCAAGAGTGGCTCGGTCCAGATCGAAATGAAAATCCGGTCCGCAGTCGCAGCTTGAAGATAGTCGCGCTGGTACGGAGGTTATTCGCGCCAGGATCTCTTGGTCCCACTAGTATTGTCATCGAGCTGAGTGCTTCAACAGCGATTGTCTGTAACTGCAGACCGGAATTGCACCTTGATATGAACAGTAATACCATTCTTTCCGACATCATGGACAACCGCTCCGCTGCTTGCTCCCGGACTCATGTTACCAAGAAAGGCTTTATATTCCCCAATTTCCAGAAGAACTTATTCGATGAAGCGAGTTGTTCGGTCACGCCTACGAAAACTCGGCCCGAGGAAGAACGAAACAGATTAACTTAGGGTTCGAGAAACGTCTCGAAAATCAACCGATTTTTTGAAAAAAAAACGGATCTCCTACGAAAGAAAATTGAAGAAAATCTGTTCGAAAAAATTCGAACGAACGAAGCTCGAAAAAGTTTTTTTCGACGAATTTCGGCCAAGCAAAATTTGGAAAAAAATTCGTTCGACAATTTTTCGAAGGAACGAAAATTTTTCGGAAATTCTTTTGAACAGTTGTCGAAAATTTCGTTCGTGTAGAACTATATTACTAAGTACGTTGCTCTCTCAACTGTGTTCGCGAATAAGTACGCTGCCTTAAGAAGTATCGTCCGCTCAAGTTTTCGCAGTTTACTTTACTGCCTAAATGTGGCCTTCAGACTAAGACTCGAAGGTTCGAGAAGTTCCACGTGTTATAGCCTATCTTGGAAGGATTAAGCCGGGTGGGCGACCGTATCGCGCGATTAAAGGAGATCACATGTGATTTTTCGTAGTCTCGCCAACGACTTTTTGGCTTTTTTTTGATATTTAGTAACCGATTGGACTGTATACTGCTTGAAGAATTCCAAACAGTTAAAGAAAAGTTTCTGGTGGGACTAAGAAAACTCACTTATGTACGATCCGCTTCAACCGCGCCACGCGGTCACCCACCCGGCTTACTTTTCCCAAGATAGGCTGTACATAGTTCCGTCTATGGATATGAGGCCTTCCAAAAATAGTCGCGTTTTGGATTCAAACGGCGGAGACTGTTCCATATGACTTGAGTCTTCGTGCTGAATATTGTGAACAGCTCGGCGATTGACGTGATGTTAACACACAATCACCTTCTTCACGCACCCTACGAGCCTTACACCCACTCATTAGAGACTTGCTTTTCTATTATTAAGAGAGAATGGTGCGCCAAATATCGTACACTTTTAGTACTTATCAATGCGACCACATTCATGCAAGAGAAGATAATTTGAAAACTATCGTATAATAGCGGGCATTCACAGAAACTGTTTGAACCGAGTTCATGAGCGTGAGCTGCAGACATATGTATGTACGGCGTGTCAATGGTCGATAATGAAAAAGTTTAGTTAGTACGATTCCTACTCTGCTCACAATGAATCCACGCAACAAGCATCTAATAGGGGGATAACACTTCAGGATGTTAGGGAATACAGTTTCTCGAATGGGTCGCAATTTTGGGAAAGCGGAAATGACACGCCCGAATTCTGCGGCTGACCACGAAAATTTCTCCCAAAATGGATCGTATTCGCTAGAGCAGTTGTGGACGAAATTTTGAACTAATGACTTCGCCTACTTGGGAAACAAAGCAAACATCTAGGGGAAAGCAGTAAATGACGATCGGAGCAGCAGGAAGACATATAGCTGTTGAGCAGGAAACGAAGAAGGAGTCGCATACATAACGTAGCGTTTGGAGGCAAAAGGAAATGAAAAAAAGGAGCTTGTAGTGAAATGGGAATGACTGTCTGGGCGGAAGAGGATATATCTGTAATGAAATGTTCCATGATATCTTCCTGTTTGTATCTCCAGAGATGAATTATTATTGTTTCATATGCTAGGCAATCAATGCGAGAAAACCGTCATGCAAGGGAGTGTGAATATGTATATGTTCATTTCAAACGCAGAGATTTTTAGAGAATTATGCCCTTTACGGAGAAGCTGCCTTTGTCAGCATTGTGGTCTACCCAGATTCCGGCGACGAAGGAGAGCATGGAGAACTGTTACTCGCGCTGGGCAAAAGAAGAATCACCGCAACTGATTCGGTTTCTTCGGTCAAGATATATGGAACAACGGCAGGTGATAGGCAATCAACCAGTTGTCTCCTAATGTAGTATATAGTGTTGTGTAGAGACAGATGGAGTATGTAGGTGGGAGATAGCGATAGGGAAGAGAAAAAGAGGTGAGAGGGGAAAGTGGGTGGATCTGGAGGAAGGAAATGAGGCCGAAGTGGCTGACTCCCTCTCTCTTCTCTCTGGTGAGGGATGGTGAAGAGGGAGGCGAATAACTAACTGGCTGGCTTCCAACGCTGCGCGCAGCTTTTTTAGATTAATAGGAGCGGGCGAGCAATCAAAGACACTGCCAGCCAGCCCAACCCGGCCTAGTCTAACCTATCCTGACCAAGCCTGGCTAGCCATACCAATGATGAACGCCGACTGGAAATGAACCTGGTGTCACCAACAGGGGTGTGCGGCAATTGCCGTTTGCCGATTGCCGAAATTTTCGTCTAAAACGGCAAATTTTCGGCAAAATCCGTTAAAACTACAAGATTTGCCCTCACCGCAGTTTCTGTATTGGTCAGCGATTCGAAGCTGCTACAAATAATTATTTTGACTAGTTTCAGCTACTAGTTCCAGCTCATGTAATGTGTAATTGTATCCATTAAATCGGTAAAAGACATTCATTTCTCTAGCGCAAATGACAGAGGAGTTTCACAACAGTACCGCGCATGTTTTTGGTTGCAAAAACGGCGTTTTGCGGCGTTTTTTGAGCTCACAAAGCGCCCGATCGCCATAACTACTTTCAAAATTGATGAAATGAAGTTTTTCAGGAAGTTTTCGTGTTCCGTGTAATGGTACGAGTAGAAAGCCCTTGTACTTCCAGTATTCCTTTGAAAAATCTGTATTTCCTTCTACGATTCACATCGACCACAAATCAAAACAGGACAGATTTCTGCTATCATGACCATCTGACCAGTTCATAATGAGGGATTTTGTGGTACAAATATTCATTTTTCGATAAACTTCTGGAGTTGGATCTATGATTTTGTAACACCATCGTATAGGACTAAATGGAGACAATCTAAAAATGAGTTCAGAATTGAAATTGGACTACTGTGAAACAAGTTATGGCGTTGCGGCGCTTTGTGAGCGCAAAAAGCGTCGCAAAACGCTTTCTTTGCAAGGAATTTGCTCGGTACTGTAGGTCTCCCGACTTTCTCTCAAGAAGGGCTAAGTTTGACTCGGTTTTTGCCTTCAAAATCTAAACCGGTAAAACGCCCGTATTGTTAAGCAAACTTTTCAACCTCACATCCTCCAGAACTAGAAGAGGATGCCTGAAGCTCAGTATTATGACAACCAAAACCCAAATAAGAGCCATTTTTTTCTCCAACAGAACGAATCCTGTTTTAAATAAGTACTATCATCAACAGAAACGATTCTCTTTCACTTTCTTTAGTTTTCGCGCACGTCACAGTGAATAAAAATGAACTGATGAAAAAATCTTGACTAGGTAATCAGAGGAGTTCGTTCAAGTTCTAAGTTGTTGGAAGCCTCGAAGATTACAAAACCGAATGATACAATTTTGTAGCGTAAAAGCTGCCTTTTTCAGACATATGAACCCGTTGAGAACTCGTGTAGATCAGTCCGCTTATCGTCGGTTGGTGAGCTGATGGTAACATGTAATTGTGACAGGAAATTGATCAATTATGCAAATGCTTTCTGCACCTTTTTTAAAATTGAAAAGTGTTCACAGCGGTCACCAAAGGCGTAGTTCGATGATATTTCCGATTTAGAGCTCGTTAGCTGATACAAAGGGTTGACTCATGGCTGAGCTGAGTTTGTTAAGAAATGGTGTAAAGAAGAAAAAATAATTTTTTTTATAGGCAACGATTGAAACCGCACTCAATTTTTAACCAGAAATCAAAAGAGTCAAGGTCCATTGCAACAACAATGTCGAAAACCGTCTCAAAACGAGCAACCACTTCCAATATACGGCCCGAAACTCGAACATGGTGCACAACCCCCTTCCCCCCCCCCCTCCACTTCCACTGTAGCCACAGGGGAAGTGGGTGGGGCGAGCACACCACATTCAAGTTCGGGACAGTCTAGAGCGATTTACTGCTCGCTTTTAGCCGATATTGTTGTTGTAATGTGCCTCGTGCCGGCTTGTAGGCTCTATCCACAGAAAGGGAAGGGTCCAAAAGCTGTCCGGCTGGCTAAGCGCTCTGCACGCGGCGCTTCAGCGACGACGTGAGCGCAGCGGCCTTCCGTCGCGCGCGTAGTGCCACTCAAACTGTCACTAGATGCCTCTCGTTTTGAGTGTTCCATCAACATGTCCCTCGGAGCTCTTGCTTTCCTATGGAAATTCACAGGCTGCTTTTGTTGTGAGCTCTGCATTCAGCTAGACGAGTCTCACTCCAATCCTATAGCCTTACAAGGGAAACCATTCAATCGTAGTTTGAAGTGAGAGGAATAAAAATCTTGAGTTAGCTGCTCGCCCCCGGATTGACAAGACTGGGTCGCGCTGACCGCAAGCCCCTTTCAGAGTGAACCCTTTGCACATCAATCACACTTTGCACTGTTCAAAAAGAAGCCCAAACCTTGGATTCTTAGAACTGCTTGTACGGAAGCTTTGATTACAGGGAGGGGAATCAACAGAATTATCTCCGGCGAGGGATAGGCTAACGGCATTTTCAAACTTGACAGCGACTCCTATACAGATCACATACAGAACAGCGCTACTGGCGTTTTCTGATCATATGAGGCTTTCATGTAGCTTCGATATATGGGATTTTTCTTCCTGTAAGGGCTAGTGAAACGCCAGGCACATAGTAGCTGGCAGATATTGCATGGAACACCACATGACTGAACAAATGTTGGTGTATTATAGCACAAAACAGACTTTGCCGTTTGCCGTTTTGCCGTTTGCCGGTCATTTTTGGGGTTTGCCGTTGCCGTTGCCGTTTGCCGAAGTTTCAAATTCCTTTGCCGCACACCCCTGGTCACCAATCCCACCGTACAATCCGGAACATAGACATACCCACTTTTCCACTTCCTCTTTTTTTTCTCACACGGGAATAGCTAATTTTCGATTTCTTACCCTTCGCAGGCTAGGTAGAATAATATTTGCCAGCGAAACAAGGGATTATTATGAGTGCAATGTATCCTAACGCAGTACACACAGGATTCGGCTGAACATACGGAGATGTCCGATGTCAAAGGTATGCAGTGATCGCCGATGCGCATACTCACTACCAGCTGTCAATCAAATATTCTGATGCGTCTTCAATGTGCCACCGGTTACAATAGGAATCATTAAAGGCATAGTCCGCGCTAAAAACCATACCCACTTTTTTGTGTACAATCAAACCATTCGGGCTAGCTGACATCACCCACGCAGCTTGAGGCTCTGAAAATGCCACCTCACAAGGTATGGTCACCTGGAAGCTGCTCTAATTCGATCACCTAGCACTTTTTCGTTCAATGTTCATGCGACCGCCCAACAACATGGAAAACATTTATGCACGAACTCGTTATGCAGGAAAACTTCAAAAATGACAGTGACCAGGTCTCCGAAAGCAGAAAAACTTCAAAAACGATTTTGGCGCGTAATTCAAATAAAATTTACCAGTGTATTCAAACAGATTTTTCTTTACGAATCCAGATTTTTCAGCGGCTCTTTCAACATTTTCGTTCCCTAAAGAGGCCAGACTACACAAAAACATTGTAAAATCGCTCCAGCCGCGAAGCGGCTGGAGAGGTTTGGTTTTGCCCGGGACTTGTGGTCACTTGGAATTCTGTAAAGTAGTTAATAAAACCTGTTAAACAAATTCTCCAGAGATTTCCATCGGGATATAGGTGAAAGGGTCCAGGAGGCACATGCTGACAAAATTTGAGCCAAATAGGTTCAAAACTAACAAAGTTAGATCGGCGAAACCTTAGCGAAAATTCTTGTTGTGCGTGTAACTCGTTGCTGCTTCGTGCTTCGCGCTTCGCGCTTCGTGCTTCGCTCCTCCTCGTGCGTTACGCACCATTAGTAGTAGCCACTGCCAATGGTCGCAGGCGATCAGTTGGGCAGGCAGGTAAGCTGGTATGTGGACAGATAAGCAGGCTGGTGAGTAGGTAGACAATGAGTACTCACTGTTTAACATTAACTACCTCACCTTTTACTACTTATGATATCATGTGATATTATCAGTTGGTAGATCAAATCGTTAAAACACGTTGTAGGCTGTACTTTTCGATGGGAAGGGACAGGGGAAATGACTAACAAGTTCGTTACTTACTGTTTCACATTAACTACTTTACTTCTTACTGCTTATCATATCATGTGATATTACCAGTTGGTAGATTACACGCAGGAGTCGACCCCTCATATGTGGACATACTGGAGCAGTGCAACAATGGAACATCAACAACGATACAACTGTTCGAACGTAAGCTGTTCATCCCCATCGAGAAGGGTGTTCGACAGAGCGACACGATATCACCGAAGCTGTTCACATCGGCACTCCAATATGCAATGGGTAAGCTTGACTGGGACAAGAGAGGCCTGCTCATTAACGGGAAGAATCTGTCCAACCTGCGTTTCGCAGACGACATAGTGCTTATAAGCAAGAGTACGGAGGATCTGAATTTGATGCTAAATGAGCTGGACGAAGTGGGCAGTTCTATTGGTCTCGAGATGAACATGCGGAATACCCAGGTGATGGTCAACCAGTGGTGTGACGACGGACAGGTGTTTCTTCATGGAAACGTCGTGACCAAGGTGGACAGCTACGTCTATCTAGGACGTGAGATGAACATGACGAACGAGCTCACGAATGAAATCGGACGTCGAAGAAGGGCTGCATGGGCCGCTATGGGTACGATTCGAGAAGTCGCTAGTGAGATACACGATGTCGAGCTGCGAGCTCACCTGTTCGATTCTACAGTGCTTCCGGCTTTGTGCTATGGCTGCGAGACCTGGGCTCACAACAAAGGAGTTTGTGTGGCTATGAGGACTACGCACAGGGCGCTGGAAAGATGTATCCTGAGAACTAGTCGGAGGATTCAGAGGCAGCAACGTCTCAGCAGTGAGGATCTCCGCAAAATGTCAAGACTCCGCGACACGTTGATTCACATCGAATCCGCCAAGTACAAATGGGCAGGGCATGTCGTGCGCAGGACGGATGACAGATTGAGTACCAGGCTCACTCACTGGTACCCTCGAGATGTCAAAAGAGCACTAGGACGACCAGCGACACGTTGGGCCGATACGATTAGCAAATCATTCAAACAAAGAGATTTACCGTACTGGATGACTGTTGCTAATTCCAGAGAAAAATTGAGCGAATGTGGTCCACATCGAGAAGATCACCGATGAAGATGGACCATCAAAGGCAACTCAGACAGTCGGGGCTTAGTACGTCGGCACAATGCCGTTAGTACGCCGGCACAAAGGGATCGGCAGCACCTGTGCTGTAGCTGCTGGTAACAGCAGGATATGCTGGCAACGACCAGGAGCTCCTGTTGCTTGTGCTGGCGTACTAACGCTTTGTTTATCGTGGCACGCGTGCTATTGCCAGCCACTCTCTCCTAGTGTCTGCTGACACTCTTCCATTGATTTGTCTCATACGAATGAACATTGCAGCATCCTCTTGTACGACGACGGCGGGTATATAAGGCGGCCAGTCTCGCTGGGGGGCAGTTGGCCGTTTGAGGCCAGTCCGATGAGATGACCTTGTGTCACTGTTCGGAAGTTAATTTTTCGAACGCTGAGGGGATCATCCCCATCGCCCATCGCGAGGGAAGCCTCCTGGTTGCGGACCGCGGCGAGGATGTTCTCCTTGCTGCTGGCCGTGACAAGAATTATATCCTACACCGGTAAGGAGGGTGGCAGTCCAAATTCTGTTGATAATGAGCGTTAGTACGCCAGCATACGTTGGCAGGATATGCTGCCGCAACCAGCAGCTCTTGCACACAACGAGCGTTAGTATGCCAGGTTTGCCCTGGCGTACTAACGGTATTGTGCCGACGTACTAAGCCCCGACTGTCTGAGAAAGGCAAGGTAGATCAAATCGCTAAAACACGTTGTAGGCTGTACTTTTCGATGAGAAGGGACAGGGGAAGGGACTAACAAGTTTGTTACTTACTATTTCACATTAACTACTTTACTTTTTACTGCTTATCACATCATATGATATTATCAGTTGGTAGATCAAATCGCTAAAACACGTTGTAGGCTGTGCTTTTCGATGGGAAGGGACAGGGTAAGTGACTAACAAGTTTGTTACATACTGTTTCACATTAACTACTTCACTTTTTACTGCTTATCATATCATGTGATATTATCAGTTGGTAGATCAAATCGCTAAAACACGTCGTAGGCTGTACTTTTCGATGGGAAGGGACAGCGTAAGTGACTAACAAGTTTGTTACATACTGTTTAACATTAACTACTTCATTTATTACTGCTTATCATATCATGTGATATTATCAGTTGGTAGATCAAATCGCTAAAACACGTCGTAGGCTGTACTTTTCGATGGGATGGGACAGGGGAAGTGACTAACAAGTTTGTTACTTACTGTTTACCATTAATTTCTCTTCTTTACTTTTTACTGCTCATCATATCATGTGATATTATCAGTTGGTAGATCAAATCGCTAAAACACGTCGTAGGCTGTACTTTTCGATAGGAAGGGACAGGGGAAGGGACTAACAAGTTTGTTACTTACTGTTTCACATTAACTACTTTACTTTTTACTGCTTATCATATCATGTGATATTATCGGTTGGTAGATCAAATCGCTAAAGCACGTCGTAGGCTGTACTTTTTGATGGGAAGGGACAGGGTAAGTGACTAACAAGTTTGTTACATACTGTTTCACATTAACTACTTTACTTTTTGCTGCTTATCATATCATGTGATATTATCAGTTGGTAGATCAAATCGCTAAAGCACGTTGTAGGCTGTACTTTTCGATGGGATGGGACAGGGGAAGTGACTAACAAGTTTGTTACTCACTGTTTACCATTAATTTATTTTCTTTACTTTTTACTGCTTATCACATCATGTGATATTATCAGTTGATAGATCAAATCGCTAAAACACGTCGTAGGCTGTACTTTTCGATGGGAAGGGACAGGGGAAGTGACTAACAAGTTTGTTACTTACTGTTTCACATTATCTACTTTGCTTTTTACTGCTTATCATATCATGTGATATTATCAGTTGGTAGATCAAATCGCTAAAACACGTCGTAGGCTGTACTTTTCGATGGGAAGGGACAGGGTAAGTGACTAACAAGTTTGTTACATACTGTTTCACATTAACTACTTTACTTTTTACTGCTTATCATATCATGTGATATTATCAGTTGGTAGATCAAATCGCTAAAACACGTCGTAGGCTATACTTTTCGATGGGAAGGGACAGGGTAAGTGACTAACAAGTTTGTTACTTACTGTTTCACATTAACTACTTTACTTCTTACTGCTTATCATATCAAGTGATATTATCAGCTGGTAGATCAAATCGCTAAAACACGTCGTAGGCTGTACTTTTCGATGGGATGGGATAGGGGAAGTGACTAACAAGTTTGTTACTTACTGTTTACCCTTAATTTCTTTTCTTTACTTTTTACTGTTTATCATATCATGTGATATTATCAGTTGGTAGATCAAATCGCTAAAACACGTCGTAGGCTGTATTTTTCGATGGGAAGGGACAGGGGAAGTGACTAACAAGTTTGTTACTTACTGTTTCACATTAACTACTTTACTTTTTACTGCTTATCATATCATGTGATATTATCAGTTGGTAGATCAAATCGCTAAAACACGTCGTAGGCTGTATTTTTCGATGGGAAGGGACAGGGGAAGTGACTAAAAAGTTTGTTACTTACTGTTTCACATTAACTACTTTACTTTTTACGGCTTATCATATCAAGTGATATTATCAGCTGGTAGATCAAATCGCTAAAACACGTTGTAGGCTGTACTTTTCGATGGGAAGGGACAGGGGAAGTGACTAACAAGTTTGTTACTTACTGTTTCACATTATCTACTTTGCTTTTTACTGCTTATCATATCATGTGATATTATCAGTTGGTAGATCAAATCGCTAAAACACGTCGTAGGCTGTATTTTTCGATGGGAAGGGACAGGGGAAGTGACTAACAAGTTTGTTACTTACTGTTTCACATTAACTACTTTACTTTTTACTGCTTATCATATCATGTGATATTATCAGTTGGTAGATCAAATCGCTAAAACACGTCGTAGGCTGTATTTTTCGATGGGAAGGGACAGGGGAAGTGACTAACAAGTTTGTTACTTACTGTTTCACATTAACTACTTTACTTTTTACGGCTTATCATATCAAGTGATATTATCAGCTGGTAGATCAAATCGCTAAAACACGTCGTAGGCTGTACTTTTCGATGGGAAGGGACAGGGGAAGTGACTAACAAGTTTGTTACTTACTGTTTCACATTATCTACTTTGCTTTTTACTGCTTATCATATCATGTGATATTATCAGTTGGTAGATCAAATCGCTAAAACACGTCGTAGGCTGTATTTTTCGATGGGAAGGGACAGGGGAAGTGACTAACAAGTTTGTTACTTACTGTTTCACATTAACTACTTTACTTTTTACTGCTTATCATATCATGTGATATTATCAGTTGGTAGATCAAATCGCTAAAACACGTCGTAGGCTGTATTTTTCGATGGGAAGGGACAGGGGAAGTGACTAACAAGTTTGTTACTTACTGTTTCACATTAACTACTTTACTTTTTACGGCTTATCATATTAAGTGATATTATCAGCTGGTAGATCAAATCGCTAAAACACGTCGTAGGTTGTACTTTTCGATGGGAAGGGACAGGGGAAGTGACTAACAAGTTTGTTACTTACTGTTTCACATTATCTACTTTGCTTTTTACTTCTTATCATATCATGTGTTATTATCACTTGGTATATCAAATCGCTAAAACACGTCGTAATGGCTGTATTTTTCGATGGGAAGGGACAGGAAGTGACTAACAAGTTTGTTACTTACTGTTTCACATTAACTACTTTACTTTTTACTGCTTATCATATCATGTGATATTATCAGTTGGTAGATCAAATCGCTAAAACACGTCGTAGGCTGTATTTTTCGATGGGAAGGGACAGGGGAAGTGACTAACAAGTTTGTTACTTACTGTTTCACATTAACTACTTTACTTTTTACTGCTTATCATATCATGTGATATTATCAGTTGGTAGATCAAATCTTAACTATTAACACGTCGTAGGCTGTATTTTCGATGGGAAGGGACAGGGAAGTGACTAAAAAGTTTGTTACTTACTGTTTCACATTAACTACTTTACTTTTTACGGCTTATCATATCAAGTGATATTATCAGCTGGTAGATCAAATCGCTAAAACACGTTGTAGGCTGTACTTTTTTGTAGGGAAGGGCAGGGGAAGAGACCAACAAGTTTGTTACTTTCTGATGACGTCATCAAAGTGCATGGGGCATGTGATAACGTCATCAGGACGTCGCGCCAATTACATGGGCTTCCGACAACGTTATCAGGACGTCATGCCCAGGTTTTCCAAATGCATAGGGCATATGATGACGTCATAAGGACGTCGTGCCAAGTACATAGGGCATCTGCTGACGTCATCAAGACGTCGTGCCAAGTACATAGGGCCTCCACTTTTTGTAGACTCTCATCATCCTACATACTTGCCTATTGTTCCCTTTTTGTTGGAACGTTTCTGACGCCAACCAAACCTCTTTCGCTTGGAAGACCCCTTTTTGATAGAATTATATATGGTTTTCGGCGTGGACGATGCCTTTGAAGGCAGGGTCCACGATAGGAACCATTTTCGAGTTTTCACCGAGAATCGAAAGGTGTAGGGCTCATGACAACAGCAATGTCAAAAAAACGGCTAAAAAAGATCCCCAAATAGCCCCACACGGTCCTGAACTTCTGTGTTGAGCGCAATCCCTGCCCACTCCCCTCAACGGCCACTGATCGAAACGAGCAACTGAAAATCCGCCTCCCAGTATTCAAATTGGGTGAATTTGGTCTATCTGGGCATCATGGGGAACGCTTTAATCATTTAATAATCATATATTTTGTTGAAGTCGATTTTTCCGTTGTTTGCTTTCATCAACAGCTATTGAGAGCAATGGGCGGGGATTGCACTGTAGACATAAGTCCAGGGGGGCTATTTGAGACTCCTTTTTAGCCATTTTTCGACAATGCTGTTTTCATAGACACCGAATCTTTCAAACTTCGGTAAAAACGGATTTTTATCGTGGACACTGCCTTTAAAAGCAGTGTTCACGATAAAGACGGCCTGTGAGTTCTCACTAGAAATCAAATGTACCAAAGTCCATTGCAACAATAATGACGAGAGAACGGCTAAAAACGAGCCATAGATAGCCCTCAGGGTCAGGCGGGCGTTGTCTAGCTGGAAAACAGGGGGAAGTTAAAATTTTTGAAATTTAGATTTTTGAAGGAGAGGGACGTAAAAACTTCGGGCCAAGACTTCAAAAATCGAGAGAACGGCTAAAATGAGCCATACATAGCCCTCAGGGTCAGGCGGGCGTTGTCTAGCTGGACAACAGGGGGAAGTTAAAATTTTTGAAATTTAGATTTTGAAGGAGAGGGACGTAAAAACTTCGGGCCAAGACTTCAAAAATCGGGGGTGTTTTCAGTTGCGTTTCTCTGTGAAGAAAACAGGTCGTGGAACGAGAGGTTCGGACGTCGTTGTCTGACATGTTGTAATAGCAACAAAAAGATCAAAGAGGACAATAGTACAGTACCACGACAGTACATGTGAGGAAAGTTTCCTTACATAACGATGGAATAGACATTTCAGGCAGTATTCAAGTTTTCAGCACATAAAACAAATTTTTAGACGAGTTACATTCATAACTCGGGCCTGTTACCGCTCAAATTCTTCACTTCAAAAATTGGAAAACGTTCGTCCCCCTGTAAAATTTCATATTTTCACAATTCTGAAAAAAAGATTCAGATTCTCCAGAAAATTTCCCACAAACACCTGGAGGTTTCAATGCAAACTTGGTTGGTTTCCTATTCGTTAAAATGTAGACTTGTGCCGGGATCTGCTATTTGATAGTGCTTTCAGTCACTGTTCTTACAGAAACTCCAAACGAGGAACTGTGAGGCGATCATTTTCACAATTCTAATTGCTTCATTCTCAATACAAATGTTAATGCTTAAGGACCAGACAAATCCACACTCCCCGAGGCTAATCAGTCATATAGGAAGTGCAGTTTTTATTTTTTTTTTTTTAAATTCGGGTTGAAATTTACTTTTTAAAAAAATTTTCACTACAAAAACTGTTAAAAATTTTTTTAAACCTGTGGGGGTAGTAAAATTTCTCAACACTTTTCAAAAATTTTGATCTTCAAGGGGGGGGGGACGTAAAGTGCGCCCGAATGAGAATGGCGGCCCACGCGGCCGGCGTGCTAGGCAGGCGGCCGTCGCATGTGCCGGCCTGGGATGAGTGTTGGATTTCAACGACGGCCGTCCCCTCTCCCACCGTCTGCAGAGCTGATTGATCGGCGCAGTGCCTGCTGCCATCCGGTGCCGGCCCCGTTCGTAGTCGATGGCAGTGGGGACTTTTCGCGTGCTCGTCCGAGAGCGGCGAACGCGACGGCCGCCTGCCAAGCACGCCGGCCGCATGGGCCGCCATTCTCATCCGGACGCACCTTAGCTCCGTGGAGGTCCTGGACAACGGTCTGCCTTACCCTGATAGCCCTACACAACCTCCAAACTTGGTTGGACTATGCCCGCCCCGCCCACTCGCTCAACGGGCAACAAGGAAATGGGCGGGTAGGGCATACCGCGTACAAGTTTGAGGGCCGTATAGGGCTATCTGTGATTCGTTTTTGACCGTTCTTCCGCCAGTAATATTGCAAAGAATCCGGGTTCATGATATTTCCGGTGAAAAGTCGACGACCGACTTTATCGTGAACACTGCCCGCGCAGTCAATCCAATCTTTTAACCCGATGGAGATAGTCATCAATATGATCCATGCTGACTGAATATAGGCTTGCACGGTCCCTACCATTATCTCAACGAAGTTTGAAGCGCTGAAAACTATCCAGAAGGACAGTATTTCAGCATTACTCTCTTACAGTAAGTATTTTTCCACACATTCGAGTGCCAGAATGGAAAATGGAATTTGGGAGAATATGTGATGACTTACAGTGATAGTCGAATGGGAGTCTACGAAAGAAGCAGTCCGATTGCTAGGATTACAACATGTCTGCTTACCGAGAAATTCCACTATTTCAAAAGCTAGTCCGAGTTAAGCGATAATCTTGAAAATGGACTAAAAATAACCGGTATGTAGACACATGCTATATTCAGGTGGATCGTGCTGTCTCCCTCGTAGGCTCCCATTTGATAGTGCTACATACCGCTGATTATCCCATGGTTTCTCAAGCTTCACTTTTGGTTCCGTTACTCGAAAGGGTGGGAGACTACAGGCTTGCGGGGCAGGAATGCCCAAGTATTGACATCCTGGTATACCTAGTATCCGAATCACTCCTTTTCGGATATCCGACCGGTATCCGGGAAGTTCAAAATCGGCATTATCTGAATCGAACCATTATCCGAAGGGTGAAAAATTCGGATAAAAGCGGATAAATTTCGGATAAAATCGGATAAAATTGGGGTTCAATTTCAGATAAAATCGGATAATTTTTGGATAAAATCGTATAAATGTGCAGTAGGCCACGCCCATTTTCCGTACCGCTTTCTATTTAGTACATCACCCCAGAATTTTCCTCCTCCTTTCGAAATCGGAAGAGTTGTTGCGGCGCCGAAAAATGGGCGTGGTCAAGTAAGATGACCAAGTGGCTAACTACTCAGTGTAGAAGTTTTTTTTGTATAGTTGCTTTGCAGAGTTTTTACTTGCTAGTTGTCCTGAAAAGCTTGTGTATGAATAATACTGTGCCTCTCAACGATGATAGAGTAATTGAAGATTTGTTTTCATATTTTCATTAATATGCATACATAAAGCTTGAAGTTTGTATGTGAGCATGCTACGAATTCAATGAAGAACAACTGTTTGTTTAATTATGGATGTTTTCAAAGGCTTGCTGTGAGTACCTGGTTTAGTTTACACCGTTTTGCCTTATCTTTGCTCCAGAAGTATTCGAAGTTATCCGAAATTATCCGACCGGATATCCGTATCCGAATCATTGGAAAAAATGGCATTATCTGAATCGATCCATTATCCGAAAATTTGAAAAAGCGCATTATCTGAATCGAACCAATATCCGGAAAATTTATGATCGGTATTATCCGAATCGATCCATTATCCGAAAAATTATCTTCGGATGACAAGTATACCTCCTTAGACAGCTTTTTGTGTGGCTTCAAACTTCGTCGAAAGTATGGTAGCGACCGTATGAGCCTACTTTTGCTATTATTTCGACCATCTCTGGGAGCGTTTAGGCCAGAGCGGTGCGGAACTGTAATGCTTTCGGTTCCGTTTCCGCATTTACGGTGTTGTTGGGCTGTTCCGTTCCGCTTCCATTCCCGAATTTTCGGGCCCGGGATCGGAATATATTCTCTCACACTGGAGGGGGCAAGCGCAGCTCTACAGGAAATAACCCTCCGAGCACCGCCGCTCGCCCTCCCCCAAGCGGGGAGGAGAAGACTACCACCGAAATGACAATTTGGTTTGATCAGAGTCCCACCCCCGTCACTGCCCTGAAGCCACCTGTCACTGCCCTGGAGCCCCCCGTCACGACCTGAAGCACTGAGGTCACGGCCTCAAAATAGTGACGTCACGGCCCCAGAGCAGTGACGTCACCCCAGAAAGCTTCGCCGCTCTCCTCCAAAAATATCCGCTCTGACAGGGACTAAAGGTCCCCGTCCAGGGCCGGCCCTGTTGGGCCGAATGCGGCTCTCTATGAGGTGAAACACCTTTTATACCGGTCGAGATAGATCACAGGAGAAGTCACGTCAAATCGGGACAAAACTTGACGTGAATGACGATGCATGCGTTTGGCATACCTTCTCTGGCCTCTATTGTCGTAAACTACCTTCTACGACTTCTTCCCATCTTTTCCTTCTCTTCCTTTTGGGGGGCAAGCGCCGGAGGAGAGCAGGGGCCTCCCCTGAAGTCCCCCTCGGGGGAGGCCTCTGCTGTCGCTCCCCCAAGTCGAAAACGGGCTCTATTATACATGGGCATTCGACCCGAGTTTTCGAATGAATGAATAATTCGAATACGGCCATTTCAAAAATTCCGAATAAATGAATACATTCGAATAGTGCCTTTTAAAAAATTCCGAATAAATGAATACATTCGAATAGTGCCTTTTAAAAAATTCCGAATAAATGAATACATTCGAATAATGCCTTTTAAAAATCCCGAATTAATGAATATATTCGAATAAGTCGTTTTCAAAATTCCCGAATAAATGAATATATTCGAATAAGGCGTTTTCAAAAATCCCGAATAAATGAATAACAATATATTCCCGAATAAGGCGTTTTCTAAAATCCCGAATAAATGAATATATTCGAATAAGGCGTTTTCAAAATTCCCGAATAAATGAATACATTCGAATAATGCCTTTTGAAAATTCCCGAATAAATGAATACATTCGAATAATACCTTTTAAAAATTCCGAATAAATGAATACATTCGAATAATGCCTTTTAAAAATCCCGAATTAATGAATATATTCGAATAAGTCGTTTTCAAAATTCCCGAATAAATGAATATATTCTTTTCAAAAATCCCGAATAAATGAATATATTCGAATAAGGCTTTTTCAAAATTCCCGAATAAATGAATACATTCGAATAATACCTTTTAAAAATTCCCGAATAAATGAATACATTCGAATAATGCCTTTTAAAAATCCCGAATAAATGAATATATTCGAATAAGGCGTTTTCAAAATTCCCGAATAAATGAATACATTCGAATAATGCCTTTTGAAAATTCCCGAATAAAATGGAATACATTCGAATAATACCTTTTAAAAATTCCGAATAAATGAATAACATATCTGAATAATGCCTTTTAAAAATCTTCCGGAATTAAATGAATATATTCGAATAAGTCGTTTTCTAAAAATTCCCGAATAAATGAATATATTCGAATAAGGCGTTTTCAAAAATCCCGAATAAATGAATATATTCGAATAAGGCGTTTTCAAAATTCCCGAATAAATGAATAATACATTCGAATAATACCTTTTAAAAATTCCGGAATAAAATGAATACATTCGAATAATGCCTTTTAAAAATCCCGAATTAATGAATATATTCCAGAATAAGTCGTTTTCAAAATTCCCGAGATAAAATGAATATATATTCCGAATAAGACGTTTTCAAAAATCCCGAATAAATGAATATATTCCGAATAAGGCGTTTTCAAAATTCCCGAATAAATGAATACATTCTGAATAATACCTTTAAAAATTCCCGAATAAAATGAATACATTCGAAGATAATGCCTTTTGAAAATTCCCGAATAAATGAATACATTCGAATAAAACCTTTTTCGAAATTTCCGAATGAATGAATATATTCGAAAAGTCGACCAACTATTCGAATATCCGAATCCTATCTCAAATATTCCGAAGAATAATTCGACATTTTCGAAATCAAGGTCAGTATCACCCCGGAACTTCGACTTCCCGAAGAAACTAGGAGACTGTTTTTTTATCGTGAACCACCTTCAAGACGGAGAACACTAACAGAGGAAACTACTAATAGCCAAATTGGCAGTCCACACATAAACTGTACTTTTCCTAGAACCACTTTGAACGTAGGGCCCGAATTTAATATGCCTCTTCACAGCTGCCTAGTCACTCTGAAAAAATCGGTAATAGAGCATTCTTCCACGTTCTCGCATACCTATTGTACCAAATTAATCCAAAAAACGCATACTGATCTTTCGAGATGCGGAAACGGTGAAAAATCGTGTTCAGCGCACAAAACAACCCCCTGGACAAAGCGTAAGCTAAAAGCACTTTTTCCAGAGCTTCCACTTAGCAAGTGATACCATTTCCACATGTACCAATTTTTCGGTTGAGCGTTAACCTAAATCAAGTAGGGGGCTTCAGAAAGCGTTATTGAAAGAAAAAACATTCCAGATTTGACCTTAAAATTCCCCCTTGAGGTGAGTGATGGTGGGGGTTGTTTGGGGTGCTGGATCACGAAGCTGAGGTTTCTTTGTCGATTGTCGACTAAATTCCGTTCAAAGCTTCTCATCGGGAGGAAATTCGATGGCAAAATGCGACTTTTGACGTTTCCCGGAGCCAGCTACGATGTTGCTCAAATTGTTTCTTTTGAGGGTTATTTTGCTTAGTGATCAACGCGTATCTGATGCAGAATATCGATTTTTTGACAGCTTGCGGTAGATTACGGTGGGTATGCGGTAGTTTGGTTAGTCTCGGATTTGACTCAAAATTGCTATGCGGAGGTGATTCGGGGTGCTGAATGCGAATTCCATGCCGATGGTGGTTGAGAGATCGCCGCGACGAACACACGTGGCACGCCCGCAAGCGAGGAGGTAATGATAGTCATGAACACCGATCAAGTGATATCACGTTAGATCGCTGCGTCGCGGCTATCTCTCTCCCAGTGATCGACGATACACATATTGCCCAAAAGCAAATTATTCGAAAAGGTGATGAGCATCAAGATACTGTGCTTCTCTGGGCCAAATTCCGGTCCGCAATTGCGTCTCGACACGCTTTGCGGCCGCGCGCATTCGAGTCGGAAGAGTTTCCAGCGCCGCAGCCGCTGATCTGTTGACTCTAGGTGGGTTTTCGAAACTGGAAAGTGAACAAAATTGAGAAAAGCTGTATAAAAAAAGCCATAATCGCGTCGTCGGCTTTGGCGGAGGAAACTCGACGCTGACTTCAACGCGATGCGGCCGCAGGGAAAGCGTGTGTCGAGACGCAATTGCGGACCGGAATTTGGCCCAGATAAGCACAGTAGCAGAGTATTCGAAAAGAAGAGGAGAAAAAGCGTGGCGAGAGAAATTTCTGCAGAATGTGAGTTTGAGTTGCATAACTTGTCTTCGCTTCTCATGTTTAATTCTTTATATTTGCGTTTCGTATATGTGTATACAGAATCAACTACTGAAAATTCAAAGAAAGAGGAGACCAGTGACGGAGGGGTTGAAAATCGGAGGAGATTGGCTTAACTAAGCTCCCCACAATGGGGGGACAGGGGGCAGCCACACTTTCGTGGGATACCCTCTATCCACCATTAAGGCGGCGACGGCCTAAAATAATGGGAGCAGGAGGAGACACACTATTGGATTTCGCGGAGGCAGGCCCAGCGCCAATGGGCGACGGCTACCCAGAAAAAATGAAAACAAGTTACTTGTCACATAAAAGCCCGAAAACAAGTTCACTTGTAACATAAAAACCCGGAAAACAAGTTACTTGTAACATATCTAAGCCGATGTAAGGTTACTTGCGACTTTATTGTGCCATTTAAGAAGTTACATGTAACATATTGGAGGCGAAATGCCAGCGGTTTCCTGTCGATATGTTTGCATGTAACTTAAATGAGAAAACCTTAACAGGCAGCAGATGACTGTTTATCCATACGTGTTCCATCTCATTGTTTTGCCAGTAGAAATGCTCTGCGAGTTTCAACAAGTTTCCAATCTCTGCTGAAACTTCCTGCGTGTATTCATTGCTAAAAACGATGGGATAAAACGGTCGCTGCTGCCTGTTTAGGAGGCCCCAACTGGCTAAATGGCATGAGATAAGTCGCAGGTAACCTACATCAGCTTAGATATGTTACAAGTAACTTGTTTTCGATTTCTGAGAGGATACTGGGTGCAGTGCGCCTCCGATATGTTCCATGTAACTCAAACGGCACAATATAAGTCGCAAAAAACTTAAATCGACCAAGACGATGTTTCCAAGGGAAATGTACGACGCACTCGCGGGGTCAGGCTTACGACTGGCGTTGATGTTGGTTCAACTACCCTAGTTTGAGGTACTTGGCCCCACACCAGCATGGGAGGCCCTGCACAGCATTTTTTCGCGTAGTTTGTGGTCTGGAACACGCTCTCTGCGTCGCGTGACATCGTCTGCGTCAGCGTTATGGCCTCCATAATGAAAATATGAAATGTAAAGTTACATGTAAAATAAGTGTAACCTTACATGTAATATAAATTTAAGTTGCATGTAACATTAATGTATGTTACATGTAATATAAATGTAAGTTACCAGAGACATTCAAAGTAAGTTACAGTTATATTACAAGTAATCTCTTCTTGTTTTGATTTTTCTGACAGTACCTGTCCAGCCTGTTGCGGCAACTTGGATAGCACCGCCCTAATCAATATGCGTTGGTACTTTTGTGTACAGCGCGCAACGGGAAGACCTGCACACAAGAACGAACATAGCGGAAATGTTACTCACAAAAATGGATAGCTCAATTTGCGAAAAGATTATTTGAAGCGGTTTCTGTTTCAAAGGAAATAGGTGTTGTCTAATTCAGATGTAGAGGCACTTTTTTCCGAATTTTATCAGAATAATAAATCCCGAAATTTAGAATTTTCAGAATAAATCGAATATTCGAATATATCCAAATTTTAAATTCTCCGAATAAATCGAATATTCGAATAAATCCCGAAAATTGAAATTCTCCGAATAAAACGAATATTCGAATAAATCAAGAAATTGAAATTCCCGAATAAATCGAATATTCGAATAAATCCAAAATTTAAATTTTCGAATAAATCGAATATTATTCGAAGTAAATCCGAAAATTCAATTCTCCGAATAAATCGGAATATTCGAATAAATCCAAAATTTCAATCCTCGAATAAATCGGAATATCTCGAATAAATCCAAATTTTAAATTCCCGAATAAAGCGAATATCTCGAGATAAACCCTCAAAATTGAAATTCCCGAATTAATCGAATATTCGAATACTCGAATATTCGAATTATTCGAATAATTATTCGATTCGGTCCCAAGTCTAGGCTCTATTGTCCGGCGCTTGCCCCCCCCCCGCAGAGTCTGAGTTGGTGCAACACGATCTACGATAGTGGGACTAGACAAGAATTTTAATAAGTTTTCATGAGACGCTAAAAAATACATCCCACCTCATGTGTTCAAGCGAGTATCTGAGCGTCGCTGAGATCATTCTCGAAGTTTGGGGTCTGAGATCAGAACCCTTTAAAATTTTGACACGAAACGGGCGTGGCACAAATTTGAACGACTTCCTAACGATTATTCTTGAAAATATACTTAGCTCTTTCTCTGAGATTCAGTGATTTCATGAAGCTTCTTTTTCTTGATTTTCCTTCTTCGCTTGTTTACCGCTACGACAGGAACAAAATCAATATGGTTTTTGTTAAAGGCAGTGGTCACGGTGGAAATCGTTATCAGAAAAACTACCAGAAATCGAGCTTACATCAAAAACAGTTAAAAAACTATTAAGGTAGCGCGGTGAAAAACGGGCTAGAACTAGAGTTTTTAAGGCCCAAAGAAGCCAGTTCGTGCACACGTGCACAGCGATGACGAAAAAGATCGCAGTCTCATGCCGAGCAGTCAAAAATCATCGACATTCAGAGGACGAAATAAATGCAAATTTAACGAATAAAAACATTTGAACAATGAAAGCATCACTTCAGTCAATGTTTTTGACTAGATGTGTACAAAATTTCAAATGTTCATTGATTGAAATTCAATTTCAAGCCAGCTGATGTTTTTGATATAAGAGGTCATCGATGCCGATGATGTGGAGTGGGCTCGTCCACTATCAAAAGACAAGAAAGTTCAGGTTTCAAATTTGGCCCAAAACAGTGGTTTTTTTCGCGATTTTTTCTTATAGGTCCTACTGCTCGAGACCCAGAAAAGAATTTGGAGAGAAAAAGTCGACACGCATATGTTTGATCGCGACCACCTTGCCTTTAAACCCACGTGCAGTCTGTCTTCCAGAAAGGTGTATCGCTGGAAACAAGTGGAGGTGACCACGGGCAGCGGCGAGACTCTCGTTGGAGGCAGATCATAAGATCATAAGAGTTTTTTCCACCTAGCCGAAGAGTTTTTTGATTTTCAAATCCAGTCTTTCGATATCCACTTCCAATAGGCAAACATGGTTCGGAAAGAAGAAGAAAGTAGTCGCCGATTATCTGGAAAATTGACGTCTGATCAGCCTTGAAGAAGGACACCTGGCGTCGCTTGGACTGCAATCTGAGGAACAGGCTGTACATACACTGCAACAGAGGTGTGCAGCAACGAAAAATAAAATTTCGGCAAACGGCAACGGCAAATCCCCAAAATTGCCAGCAAACTGCAGTCGGCATACGGCAATTAACGCGCGCACCCCTGAAGGGCGGCTGCACATAATAGGTATTTTTGAGGTTGCTTCGGACTTCCAGAAGCGAGGACCACGAAAATCGTCAGATGCCTCGTAGTGACTTTTTATTTAGATCAAGTATTGGTTTATTGGCCGTAATCTCATTGTGGTTATTTATTATTGAGAGAGCTGCAGACGTAGGCAGCAGCGAAGCGTGAAAATGAGAAAGCCCAAATAATTCTTTCTAAAAGTTCCTGGATTTTAGTTTTCGGCGTTTTGTGGATACTTTTCTTCCGGTTCGAAAAATCCTGGCAAAGGGTTCCGCACAGCCCTGGTTTAGGCTGCCTTTAAAGGCAGTGGTCACGATGAAAAACATTATGAAAAAAACTCCAAAAATTGGCTTAGATCAAAAACAGCTGAAAAACCATGAAGGTAGCGCGGTGAAAAAACGGGCTGGAATTAATGTTTCTAGGACCCAAAGAAGCCAGTTCGTGCACACGTGCACAGCGCCGATCAAAAAGATCGCAGTCTCATGCCGAGCCGTCAAAAATCATCGACATTCATAGGAAGAAATAAATGAAATTCACCTAATAAAAAAGAGAGTTGAGCAATGAAAGAAAGCGTTCCAGTCAATGCTTTTTTGACTAGGATGAATCTATGTTCATCGATTCAAACTCAATTTCAAAGCCAGCTGATGTCTCTATATATTAGAGATCGACTATGCCAATTATGTAGAGTGGGCTCGCCCACCATCAAAACTCAAGAAAGTTCAGGGCTTCAAATTTCCGGCCCGAAACAGTGGTTTTTCGCATGATTTTTTCATATACGTCCTACTACTCCGAGACCCAGAAAAGGGTTAAGAGAGAAAAAGACGAGAAGCATATTTGATCGCGACCACTGCCTTGTACTAAATGGAGTTGGTCGCAATGAAAAAGTTATAGAAGGAACCATAATATATATATATATATATATATATATATATATATATATATATATATATATATATATATATATATATATATATATATATATATATATATATATATATATATATATATGCTGATATATATATATATATATATATATATATATATATATATATATATATATATATATATATATATATATATATATAAATATATATATAGGTATATATATATATATATATATATATATATATAGTAGGATGATTACGTGATAACGTTGGGTGATTAATATGATCAACGCTTTCGTGGGAAACGATTTCAGTGAGTTTTAATTTGAAAACAGTTTTCAGTGATTTCTCAAGTGGAGCTTATATTTGTGCCGTTCGAATAGATTCGAATCGATATATTCTAATAATTGCCAGTCGAATACGTAATCATAATCGAAATTTCTAAAATCGCACCATTCGAATACTATTTGAAAATCGGACCTCAAAAGAAGAGGCCATTCAAATCTATTCCAAAATCGGACCTCAAAAAAAAAAGGGTCATTCGATTCTACACTGCGATGCATAAGTATAGCAGCACCTTCTAAACAGGCATATCATATGATGGATAGAAGTTTTGCGTATTGGGGAGTGTTTTTTTTTTCTTTTTTTTCTGCTTCGACGAAAACGACTGATCAAATGGTATGATTAGATTTCGCTCATTTGGTACTTAGTTGTAGAACAAAGTCTGTATTTCGCGCGACGCATAAGTATAGCAACACTTGATAAACATGGGAAAATTTCACGATGATCGCTAGAATGGACCGTTTTCGTGTGTATTTTCATGAATGTTATTCAATGTTATTCAATGCTATTCGTCCATTTTCCCCGTGGAATTCTGACGAGAAAGCTAGAGTCCACTCTTTCCATAAGGCAGGACTTGGATTTCGATGGATTTCCAGACAGCTAGGACGACCAGCTGGATCAAGGTTTCCGCTGGATCCTGAATCGCTTAAAGTCTGTGGTTGCCTAGACGTCTCATAGAGCTTGAGAAGCGAGATCTTATACGACAAGTTTCCAGGGACGGTGTCGGCCCCGAAGACTCGCTACGAATCGTCGCTGTGTTTCGCGGCAAATAACATTTCTTACTAACTCAGATATTCGTGGGGAAGCTCTTGAGAACGACAGCAGAACCTCCCTTGACACAACTGGAAAAATTGGGGGGAGGCGAAGGGATCTCTCGGCAGCAAAGTAATAAGGTAAGTTCCCACAACAGAATTTCTCTTGTTCTCCCGACTGCAGGTCTTCCCGCGACCTTCCGACTGCAGATCTTCCCATTGTTCAATGATTGATCAAAAATCAGCTTGCTAGAACTCGCTGTTTTCGACAGTCTCCTGTTCCTGAAAAACTGCGATCGGTCCAAAAATATTCACCTCTGACTAAAGGTTATAGAGAAGCTCATTAGCTCCTGAGAAATTCAGACAGAGATACCTTACGTAGTCCTTGAGTGGCAGATCTACCCCCTCAACTTGCGAAGTGCGAGACCACCTCGCGACTAGCCCGTCTGCATCACCGTATACGCTGCGGCTTTGTTTTCGCGTTCATCATGTTCGGGGGGAGGCTATGAGAACAACCGTAAAGCGAACTTCCCTTGTTCTTCCCCCGCAATCGACTGTTTGCAATGTCAATCGTTGTGCATAATTCGAGAGGAGAGGAGCGAGACGTCCCCCTCCTCAGACATTCGTGGGGAAGTTCCCGAGAACGACAGCAAAAAAAACCCTCGAAACAACTGGGAACTTTCCCGAATCAAGGGGAGGCGGAGTGGACCTCCGGTTAGCAGGTCTTCCCTTGCTCTCCCCATCGCCAGTCTTCCCCAAGCTGTCGCAACCCAACACCCATTGGTCATTGTTTTATCATAAAGTCAGCTTGCCGAACTCGCTGCTTTAAAAGTTTCTTCTTCGAAATACGGAATAAATATTCACCTTTAGACGAAAGGTTACTGAGAAGCTTGGTATTTCCCTAGATTATCTGAACAGAGATACCTTACACCGTCCTTGATTGGCAGATCTGCCCCTCAACTTCCGAAGTGCGAGACCACGTATACGAGACTAGCCACTGCGGCTTTGATTTCTCGTTCATCATGCTCGGGGAGGCCATAGTAGCTCGGCGGTTCGGTTAAATAGACCCAGATATGAAGTAGAAAAAAACAAAGTCGCTGATGTGGAGTGAGAAATATGTAGTAAAATTGGCCGTTGGAAAAAGTGGTGTAAAGAAGCCGTCTTTTCCAAATGGCATTTTTAGCCTTGGTCTTCACTTCTACAGAGTGGCAGTCGGGCAAAGGATGCATCAACTAATTGGTTGCCGGAAACTAAAATACCGCCCCTATCGTTTGGTCATTGGGCTAGAGCGCCGGATCGCGCCGTTTGGCGTCGCTTTGAATGACTCGCTTCAAAGTGGTTCAATCGGAAAATGGAAGCCAAATTCGGAATCAGCATCAAAAATGCGATCTACTGAATGTATAAAATTTCAAAATGGAACTCAGTGGAAGATTTTGGGTTACGGTAGCCATCCAATGTCCCTCGTGTCCAAATGGGGCTGGCGTTTAAGTGTTGTTATAAGTGGATTTCTTGACGTTTTCTCGTATTTAGCACATTCATATGCCATTTGTTATCCTCTGTGTTTCTTCTGAAACATTTTGACAGCGAAAAATTAGTGAAAATTCATAAAAAAGTCATTTTTCCTAACAATTTATGGACTTTAATGTGGGAAAATCACGAAGTGCTTCTATATTAGTGACTTAATTTGAGATAAATTGCAAAACTTTGAGGAAAATTAAGGTGTTAAAAGTTAAACGGAAATTGGGTTAATTATTTGATTTCACATTCAAAAAAGGTAGGTATCAGAGCACATTTCAACAACCATGTAAGGAATTCGCTTTGCAATCTTTGTTTGTTCTCCTCACACGAAGAAAACAAGTCCAGAATCAGCCAGTATACGGAAATGCACCAAAAATGAACAGTTCGAAAAAAAATTTATTCAAGAATTAAAACAATTAAAGTGACCAATTTCAATTTTCATGCTGGAATACTACTCGAGTTCTATGTTCTTCGTGTATAGCGCATGAATTTGTTCAGAAATTGTTTCAAAAGTGTAGAATTCCTGACCTTTTCCGATTATTTTTTAGAAAAATTAATAAATTATCGAAAGTGAAAATTTCCACTGAGACCACAAATTTTGAATTTCTTTCCAGATTTCTCTTTGAATCCCATGTATGAATTCCTTCATTATGTGAATTCATTTCGAAAATGTGGGAATCGTGAAAATGTTCAATCTTTTTTCCCGAAAAAAAAAATGAAATTTGAATTTTCTCTTAATTTCCATTTTCAGTGTGAAAACGTTCAAGGGATATTTCACTGATCATGTAGAGCCCATAAACTTAATCAGCATTCATTTCAAAAATGCTGAATTAAAAAAATTCTTTCCGCGAAAAAAAAAATTTCAAAGTTGAATTTTCATTATTAGAACAAATTTTTATTCTGATACCAGAACCTTTTTTGAATCCCATGAATCTTGTCACAAGAGATTGTTTCAAGAATTAGATAATCTAGGAAATTTTCCATTTTTCTCAGAAAAAAAGAAATGTAAAAACTGAATTTTCATTACAGTTACCAGTTTTGAATTTCTTTCTTGAAAAATTCTTGATTTTCTTACTATTGAAGCTCCAGTCGCGAAAAAAGGTTTCTCTAGCTTAGCTACGCAGAATCCAGTCCGCATTGTGGTAATTTTGAAAACTTTGAATTTTTCTCACAAAAAAATGAAATTTTGAAATTGAATTTTTGGTGAAAGGACCTGCTTCAGAACTCATTCCAGAACCCCTTCTAGAATTCTATAATGTCTCGAATTCACTAATTATATTGAATAACTAGAACTGTAGGAATTGGTGTATGAGCACCCCGTCGTTCGGCCCTCCACGCCTCGCATGCCATGCAATTACCTACGCCAGGTCGCTCTACCAACTCACAGCCCATCCAGGCCGATCATCGATCACATTTGCCGGGGCTGGAACCTAACAGTATGAAACCTCATAAAATTCAGTATCATATTCAGTCAGTGCATTACTTTCCGAATACATCTTTAGAATTGTTTCGGAAACATGGAATTATGAGAACTTTTAGTAATAACTATGGACTTATTTGTAAGAAGTATTACTTTATATTCCTAATGAAAGAAATGGGAATTACTTTTGATGAAGTCAACAACATGGAAATAACAATGCAGTTTACGAAGCCGTTCCAAATGTAAATGAAGTTTCAATAATTCTTAAGCATAATTTTTTCAACCTGAAGAACAAGTTGAAATTCGTAGTGGATTGTACGTTTCCATTGATTGATGCTAACCAAAGCTACATAAAAATCCCATTTAATTTAGATGTATAACAGGATCACATAATAGCAGTTTGAAACCTCTGGCTCAGGAATTATGTGTGGTATTCACAACACTTAAGAAGCATTTTGTTAATTACGCTAATATAGTTAAATCGCGAAACAAAACAATAAAAACATACTGGTCAATTGCAAACATAAATATTGCTGAGCAACTGAATTCATTTAAAAATAACAATGCGAAACTTTATTCGGCAGATTTCACTGATATGTTCACCAACCTACCTCATACTACTATTATTGGCTGTATGAGTTATTTGGTCAACATATGCTTTGAAAATGCTAATAAAAAGTTTATCGCAAGTAATGGTTTTAAGTCTTTCTACACAAACAACCAATCGAAAAACGATAGTTACATATATTATACAAAGCATGACTTAATATACTACATTGACTACCTTCTCAATAATAGCTACTGTTTATTCGGTAGCGTCGTTTTTAAACAGAAACAAGGGGTTCCACAAGGCGGTAATTTTAGCCCCATCCTAGCAGGTTTGGTTTTATCAGTGATGGAGTTCAAATTTTCTAAAACTTGGTCTTTTGATCGTAATGTTTTGTTTGAGCCTTATAGATATATGGATGACCTATTAATCATCCATAACAAAACGGACAATTATGTAGAAGACATGTTAGCTGTTGTTTACAATAATTTGTTAGAGATTAAAAGAACCCATAGGGACAATTTTCACACCAACTACTTGGATATCAATATAAAAATAGATAGTAACGGAATTTCGACTAGTTTATACAATAAAACGGACGACTTTGATTTCCTCGTTAAGAAATTCCCGCCGTCAGATTCAGCAGTTTCTGTTATCATCAAGGAATCAACAATATACACAGAGACCTTGAGGATAGCCAATGTCTGTTCTGAGGTGGGATTTTTCATTGATAAATTAAGAGAGTTGAAAAACTCGCTTTTGCATAATGGATACTCTTCTGAATTCATTACTGTGACCATAGTCAAATGTATCTATCGCAACAAAAAAGTTTCATATACGGGCCATAAAACGGCCAAATTCTCACCGTCGACTGCGGACTACGCGCTGCGTGACCGCACGCGCTCGGAATAGGACAGGTTTTGGTCGCCGCGCGCGGCGCCGATCAGTTGCTGTGGTGGGTTTTTTATTTATTCCTGAACAAAATAAAATTTGCATAATCCTCACACATATGGAAACATCAACAAACATTACAAAAACCACCAATCTAAAGAAAAGCAAAAGAATACATTTAAAAAAACCCACCACAGCAACTGATCGGCGCCGCGCGCGGCGACCAAAACTCGTTCTATTCCGAGCGCGTGCGGTCGCGCAGCGCGTAGTCAGCAGTCGACGGTGAGAATTTGGCCGTTTTATGGCCTGTAAATTTCTTCTGCCAGATTATCACAATAACATTAAGAAAGTTCTTGCTGCTATTTTATGAGGGTTGGAGATAGCTACACTCTAATCTTGTTTCTGATTCCTTCCCCCATACCACCATTTGTTTGACTACCGGCATGGTTTGACCTTATCGACCACTTTTTGTTTTGGCCTCATTGTTTCTTCCCCCCCCCCTCTTGGACTCTATTTGCCTTTTTCCACCATTTTCATGTCTCTAATTTCACGTAATATCCCATGTGGCTCTTTACCAACAGTTCTAGCTCAATCTCCTCGTCCCATTGCTCTTCCTCATCGACAAATCTGTTCCTCGCTGAGGAGCCTCGGCAGAATTGTTTGGTAGAGTTCGTCTGCGGGTAGAGGCGAAACGAATTTTATCAACTTCTATTTCCTCTGCATCTAATTTTTTATCTCTTTTTGGGTAAGTTTTCCAAAAAAATCAAAGTCGAATTTTCATTAAGACCACTAATTCTGAATTTCTTTCCAGACATCAATTCGATTTTCATGCATTTTCTGCTCCACTACACGGGATTGTCCCAAAAATGTAAAATCGTAAGAATTTCCAGTTTTTCTCCACAAAAATGAAATTTTTAAAATGAATACGTGATTAGAAGATCAGTTTCTGAACTCGTTCCCAGAACCGCTTCTAGAATTCCATAATATCCCCGATTCACGAATTACATTGAACAAATACAAATTTTGGGATTGCATTTTCCGAAAGTTTGAAAATTAGCATGACTCGAGAAATGGGAGAACAGCACAACTCATCTCACTGGGGGTAAACAAATGGTTGGGAATGTGTTGTAGACAAAGAGTCTCTGTAATTCTGATAAGGTCATTCCAGAACCGAGGAGGCCGCAAATGTGCCTCCGAGACCCATTAACACCTCAAAAATGACCCTGTAGTCTGTTTCTTGAGAAGCAGGCCAGTGTGAGAGAGTGAGTTATATGGCAGAGCGTAATTTAATTGCTGGTACACCTTCCCAGCTTGATACTGATCCTCAATGTGTTTCCGAGCATTATTCACTACTACTGGGAAACACCATGAATTTCTTTCATTAGATGTGAACCATTTCTCGCATTTCGGCTTCTCGAGGACCAAATCTACATTATAATTGGATTGTGGACCCTAATTATGCGAAAGATTTGACATGTTTCATTACTGTAAGGATGTACAAATGTTCTTTAAGAGTCATGCTTTTTACTGAATATGATATTGAATATTATGAGGTTTCATACTGGTTAGGGTTTCAGCCCCTGACAAATGTGATCGATAATCGGCCTGGATGGGCTGTGGGTTGTAAGAGCGACCTGACGAAGGTAATAGCCTGGCATGCGAGGGGTGGAGGGGGCCGAACGACGGGGTGCTCATACGCCAATTCCTACAATTGTACTTATTCTGCATAATTAGTGAATTCCCGAGATATTATGGAATTCTAGGTGTCTGGAATGAGTTCTGAAGCCGATCTTTTCACCAGTAATTCAATTTTGCAATTTCATTTTTATGTGGGAGAAACTAAAAATTCTGACGATTTCCACATTTTTGGTACAATCCTGTGTAGTGGAGCAGAAAATGCATAAAATTCGAATAGAAATCTGGAAAGAAATTCAGAATTTGTGGTCTTAAGGAAAATTCGACTTTGTTTTTTTCTTTTTTAGGAAACTTACCCAAAGCTCTCATGAATTCCATGTTTCCGAAACAATTCTAGAAAGTGTTTTTTGGGGGAAGTAATGCACTGTCTGAATATGATACTGAATTTTATGTGGTTTCATACTGGTTAGGGTTTCAGTCACTGAGAAATGTGATCGATAATCGGCCTGGATGGGCTGTGGGTTGGTAGCAGGGATGTGCGTAATTACGACTAATGGCTAACGAATTTAACGACTAACGGGCTCTTTGGATGTTACGTCTGACGACTAACGACTAACGAATTCAAAAATATTTTCGTAAGCAATCCCAAAATTCGTTAGAAAATCAATAGTCATTCACATGGCGCTTCAAACCGATGATTACTCCAGAAACGATACATAGTTCCCCGTTGCTTTTTCGCGGTGGATAGTGCAAAGTAACCATAGCCTTCAGTATTTATTATTTGTAGTGAAACTGCTTCACAGTTCTGGAACCCCCACATTATGAACTCAAACGGGCGTTGCGAAAGGTCCGATGCAGCGTTTGTGCGACTTCGTGTCGGTCAGCGCGACTTTTATGGTTGGCTCGCAGAACCGGTTCCAACACTGACCGGCTTCAGCGGAAATTTTTGAAGAGGGCATTATCAGAGGAGATAATGTGGAGCGGTGCATGCAGGTCACAACTGCGCATCGACAGGGCCACATCCGATGATTGGAATGTAAAGAGCGCCTCCCTCCGATTTTCAGTCATAAATTCCCGAGATATGCGATTTCTATAAAGTGGTGGTGGGATCTATGGTGAAGTGAAGTTTTCATTTGGATTCTGATTTCTTGCGACCTCCCCACCATTTTGGGAGCAAGCTCGAAACGACGCGCGCGCTCAAGTCGCGACGCTGGGAAAAGAGTAAACAGTGGTACAAAGTTGGCGCAGTTCTCCGTGTTGTCACCATGAAGTAGATCTCATATACCATCATATGTATAGTCTCTGCGAATTTTGAACTGAAAAAAAGCCCTAATATGGCTCAAGGTTTCCTCGGTTTCCCCCATATTATTCTTTCCTCACCGGAAAAAGGTTACAAAAATCGTAATCACACTCTCTAGAGTATTAGGCTTTCATTTAAATTTTGATTTATGTATAAATAGGTTTGCAGTTTTAAGCTAAGTTACCCTAAATATAAATTGTTTAGATGTTTAGTCGCCATAGATATTTTGGAAAATATACATCTTTTTATGCTATACACTTTTCTATTCATCAGGGCTTTTTCTGCCTCAACTTTTCAAAGCCTAAATTTCTAACGACTAACGATTGACGACTAACGACTAACGAGGGTTTTGGCCGGTTGAACGACTAACGACTAACGAATTACAAAATTTTCTATTACGCTGATCCCCTCGTTGGTAGAGCACGACAGGCACGTAAAGGAATTGCCCTGGCATGCGAGGGGTGGAGGGCCAACCGTTGGGAGGTGCTCATACTTAAATCACTGAAATTGTATTTATTCAATATAATTGATGAATTCAAATGATATTATGGAATTCTAGAAGGTGTCTGGAATGAGTTCTGAAGCCGATCTTTCCACCAGACATTCAATTTTAAAATTTCAATTTTTGTAGGGAAAAATTCAGAGTTCTCAGAACTACCGCAATGCAGACTGGATTACTACGTATCTAAGCTAGAAAAACCTTTTCTCGCGACTGGAGGGCTCTAATAGTAAGAAAATCCAGAAAATTGTTTCAGAAAAGAAATTTAAAACTGGTAATTGCTTGAAATTCCAGTTTTTACATTTCTTTTTTTTTTTAGGGGAGAAAAATGGAAAAATTTTCTAGATTATCTAATTCTTGAAACAATCTCTTGTGACAAGATTCATGCCCAAGGAATTCAAATAAGGTTCTGGTGTCAGAATTAAAAAAATTGTTATAATAATGAAAAATTCAACTTTGAAATTTTTAATTTTTCATGGAAAGAATGTTTTGGATTATTCAGCATTTTGCATCTGAATGCTGATTAAGTTAGTATACGCTCTACATGAACAGTGAAAATATTCCTTGAACGTTTTCACGCTTAAAATGAAAATTAAGAAATTTCAAATTTCGTTTGTTTTTCAGGAAAAAAAGATTGAAGATTTTCAAGATTCCCACATTTTCCGAAATAAAACTATTCATATAATGAGGAATTCAGAAGGAATTCATACATGGGATTCAAAGAAAATCTGGAAAGAAATTCAAAATTTGTGGTCTCAGTGAAAAAATTTCACTTTCGATACTTTTTTGAAAAGAAACAATCCCGGAAAAGGTCAGGAATTCTATATTTTGAAACAATTCCCGAACAAATTCATTTTCTTGATTATTTTTATTCGTGATTTCTCACCTCACTGTTTTTCACCACATGGTGGAATGAAAAAAAAAACCTCGTCGTTTAATTCAGCTGGTGTAATTTCGATAACCATTTTCGTAGATGCACCTTTTGTTCGACTGCCACCTCCCAGAAGCCAAAACTAAGGTCACTTAAAACCATTTGAGAAAAAAACTGCCTTAATACACCACTTTTCCTAACTTTGAGCAATTTTTTATTTTCTCTCTCTCTCTACGCATGAGCAGCTTTGCTTTCTACTTAACCAGTGGGTCCATTTTGCCGAACCGCTGAGCCACGACCACGTCACTTAGCAGTGCAGATGACAATAGGAGACCTCAAAAACCTTTTTCCCGCTAATTGGAGCAATAGCGCTCTATTACGAGCAATTGTTTCCAGCAAAGTGGGCGGGGGCCTACCTTGCCAGATCCAGCGCGTGTCATGGTTGGGTAAGGGGATCACGCGCTCCGTCAAGAGTGGAGGGGACTCGCAGTAACGAGTGCACTTTGTCCAACGAGTTGCTTGGCCCTGTGGTCTGAAGCGCGTCGGCGACACGAATTGCGTCAAAAACGTCGTTTTTGGTTGGAGTGGACATTTCAACATCTAAAAAAACATTCAGAATCCCGACAGGACTGATTCCGACTATGTATTCAGTTGTGAGAAAAATTCAGGTCTTCACCTAACTATGACCTATTTCTCCTGCTCGGACAAATGTTAGGACTGACCGCGCGCAAGTTTTTACCCTTAGTACCGACCGCGCGCAGGAACCGTTCCGATCGCGCGCACAACAACCGTTTAGGACCGAACGCGCGCAACGCTCGCCAGTCGGAACGATCATAAAGAGATTGCGAGCGTTCCGACCACCTTTGCATTGCTTTGCGACCGCCCTCACAAGCCGTTCGGACCGCTCGCAACTCTGCAAAGCGCACCCAGGAATCGCCACGATTTAGGACTGACCGCGCGCCAACATATTCAGACGTGAGGTAAAATGCATGGTGTGTGGCGGCCGAGAACGCATTTAACTCCACGCGTGAATTCAATTTTTGCTGCCCGGTGCTCGTACTACCTTGCTTTTTTGATGTTTTATTTTTTTTCTCACTTTTTCCATTCTGTTCTCCTGTGTTCCGTTGATTCTATATGTGTTCCAAATCGTCTTATAATTGCATGCACAGTTTTAAGCGAAAATGGTAACAGTGGTAATTCAATAATAAAGTATTGAAAACGGATAAAGTTGTAGGGTTTTCTTAGATGTAGGCCAGATCGTGAAGGAGTGGAAAGGGACTCTGCTAAGTAAACAATTAGCATTGTGAAAAGAAATGTAATAGGTATCCAAAGCGTGAGTGGAAGTTGTGAAAAATGGGCAGGGACTTCCAGAAGGAGCGCGCAAACCATCGGTTAAAGTGCGTAGAGGATTCGAAAGAACGTGAGGAATCAGTTTTTCGGGAACGCATTATGATTCTCAAACCAAAAGTGTTTTGGAAGTGGGCGGGGCTTCAGAAGGAGTGCGCACAACAGAGGCTAAGAGTGCGTAGGGAATCGAAGAAACGTGAGGGTGAGTTGTTGACGACGTATTATGGTTTTCAAAGTAATATTGATAAGTTTGAAAGTGGGCGGAGCTTTCAGAAAGTGCGCACCACACATTCATTAAAAAAGGGCGTAAAGGAATTCACGAGACCGAAAGGTTATCGTTGTTGCAGGGGTAGAAAAACTCCCGGACTTTGGGTTCCACTAAGTTTTTGTGAAGTTTAACCCGAGATACGTAGAGAAAAATAATTTGCGAAATGCTGGCTTGACCTATCTTTCTGTCAGTATTATATATAAGGCCAATATTTTCAGAAATACTAGCCTCGAACTTAAATGGATAGCAAATGTTTGATGCCAACTCAATATACTCCTACAGCTAACCTTATCATCTGAACACGAGAAAAAAATCTCTGAGTATCGAAGGATATTATTCATTAAGGAGTTCCAATCGTTTTTAAAAACAGCATACATGCCTCCCATAAACATAGTCGAGATAACTTAGCATAACTTGGCCCGCATAGCAGGGGTGGGAAAATACAGATGTACGAGACAGTAATGCCACGAATCCTGTCTTTCTGGATGGCTTCCAGAGACTTCAAGCACTGCATGACCACATGGCAGGGGCCGTGCGGACTTATTCATGCTGTTATCTCGACCATTTTGCGAGGGTGTATGCTGTCATAAAACACTGTTCGCGATAAACTTCATTTTCTAATTTTCCATGACAAAAGCTTCCTCGTGAAACTCTCAGAAGCACAACAGCGTTGAGGAAACGGGACGAAAAGCTACCCAGGAGCAGCGAAGAACGGCTTGGGAAAGTGGGTGGCGAACTTCGCCGCTTTGGGCTAGGTCCGTTCGCTTTCCGCCCATCGACGTGAATAAAGGAACAGTCGAGGTTTGTGAGACGAGCGATCATTTCGATCAAAGCCCCGCTCTCCTTTTCATTCTCAACTTCTCTCTTTACTCAGAGTCAGTTCGCATACGGTATTGGCTGCAAAGACCGGACCGTTACAAGCCAAACTCATCCACGAATTAAAGCTTCGGGGAAAACCAGAACAGAGTTTTTATTGTGGACACTGTCTTAATGGGGCTTCAGCTGTGATACACTGTATTTCTAAGCTTGAATATATGGCGTAGGATAATACCGGAATTGTTTTTGTTGGAGTGAGCTTGAACTGACAGAAGCGGGGTATTGATTCAGACAGTGAAACCGCCGGGTATTGATTCCAGACAGTGGGGAAACGGTTTGGGTGGCGCGTCATGGTAGCTGCTGGATGGGCGGTACGCGTGTGCCGAGCAGAGATAGGTTTCATAGTCCACCGCACGTCCCGCGCGTGCCGGAGCTAGCGGTGAGGAATATGAAAGATGCTTTTTCTTCGTAGCATTCTTTTCTGTAATGCATCTCTTACTAATACATGCCTTAGCTTCATCGTTTTTCTTCCCTCCGCAAATAGAGAGCCTACGTTCCCGGTACCTCTGAAAAGTACTGCTCCATGGTCAGTATTTTGCCACATTTTATCAGAGCATGACTTGCAATATTTGAGGTCTTAACCTATTAAAATATGTATTGAAAAGTCGCTTTCAAAGACATAACATGAGAAATACAGTTCGGGAAAAGAGGCGGTGGGTGCGATCGCGATCAAGCACACTGAGGAGTCCATATCATATCCCACGACAGATAGGCTGCAGAACGCACTGCGACGTCAGTGTTGCTTAGGGCTAGAAACCCTTCGAGGACACTAGATCAGAACCCTCAGTCGCTTTTTCTGGTACCCTTCGCACAACGGACAGCCGCGATAGCTACCGAGTATAGTTATACCCAATTTCGAAAAAATGTCGAACGAACGAAAATCGAAATTTTCTCGAACAAACGAAAAATGAAAAAATTTCGTTCGACGAAATCTCGAACGAACAGAAATTTGAAAAAATTTCTGTTCGACGAAATTTCGAACGAACGAAAAAAGATTTCAAGAGGAAAATCTTTCGTAATTTTTTCCAGAAAATTTCGTTTATGTACAACTATACTACTGAGTACATGGCTTTTTCCACATTTCAAAACTTACATTCCTTCTCGAGCCAGCGACCGCGACAGATGCTGCAGGTGACCTTACGACATCACATTTTGTGCTAATGTCGTACCTGGTCTCCCCATCAGCATCGCTGTGCATTGCACGGCGATGCGATCAAGGCATTCTTTTGCCGAACTGCTAGCGCGATTCAAAGCAATATTTGAGGCGGATGCGTCTCGGCGTGCTGCGACTTGGTCGTGCGACACGACCAGGAATGATATTTCCTAGTCGATCGCGTCGCGGTTTGATGAAGCTTTCTGAAAGTGGTCTATAACAATGATATTGCGAAGGAATGTGATTGATACTGACTCTTGAGCTGAATTCCGTCATTGATTGGCCGAACGGCAGCTGGTCACTTGCTAGTTACGAGTCTTGGTTTATCAACTTCTTTATTCCTTGTTTTTCTACTCTGTATTTGTTTCTTTCTTGTTGATTGTTGCGGGAAGATAGCTTTTCTCGTTATGGAAGGTACTGAATCTTATTCCAAGCGATTTTTTCAGGTAATTCAGTGATTTAAACTGTAGAATTCGTGAGAGAAAAAAAATATAAAATCTTCAAAGATAGCATGAATGAGGCCTCACTTACACTCCCGATGAAAAACCTTTAAAAACGGCGATCTTTTCTGCAACTTTTTGAGGTGTATTAGAGTGATCTTGAGAGGAGTGTGTTGCAGCCCGAAGGAAATGCAATTTGCTTCAGCGCACAAAAGGAAGCTTATACCTGCAACATCCAGTAGGATATAACAAATATGAAGCTGAGAGGCAAAAGAGAAGAGGAAACCCAAGAACACATTTTGGATATCTCTGCAGATTCGACCCTATACTTAACCCCTTTTTACAGCTCTTTTTTTGCCGTCCGAGCATCAGGCAATGCTATCCGACGTCGCGCGCGGCGCCTATCAGACCTGTGATAGAGACAATTGATGAATTTCGATCATCCACTATCAACGGAGAAATTTCTTGCTTTCGACGCGTTGGGCGCGACGTTTGCGATGTATCGATGTCATCCGGCATCGCCTTCTGCCCACTCAACGATGTCGCAGCCCTGTCTTATAACGGCATGTCCGAGACGGCATAGTCCGGCAAAGCTGTGGAAGGGGCTTTAGCGCATCTACCGCAATCGCATCACCACCTTTTTCCGTTTGTGGTGGACTGTATTTGTTATCAGATGAAAATGTAATTTCAGACGTTGGAATATACTATTCGGAGAGTTGGTTTGAGTATTTAAGAATAACATTCGTTGTTTAAGCGCAATCTTTTTAGATAACTAGGTTTTCTATACATGTACTTTCACATATGAAAAATGAAATAATCTCGACATTGAACTATTCTAATGTGATGGCATGGAAAATATCATACTTCATCTTTCTCATAGGTGATTTCTTGCGAGGTTTTAGTCGTATTTCGAAAAATATGAAGCCGGATATGTGCTGCACAACATGTTGTTGCATAATTCTGTATGTAGCTGTTCCTGTGTGAGCAGGGAGAATTTCTCGTGGTATTATTGTTTCAGTACTTGTTCATGTACTATCAAGTGATTAATTCATCAATAAATTTGCTAAGTCTGAACTTTGTATTATCTAATGTAACTTGCACGCCAGCAGGAGTATCCCCAAATTGTGATCCTCCACTGCTGGCTGTTAGAGGGAGTATAACAGCCAGTAGTGAGGCGTCATGACTGGAGGGTTCCCTGCTAGCGTATTGTGCTGTTCTAAGCCCCGCCCGCTGGGCATGGGCCGTGGGTTCATGTTGCCCGCGGTCCGAACGTGAAATGATGCCGTGATGCAGATTTCCGTTCGGAACTTTGCCGGCGGCACAGGCGCGGCGGCGTGGCAACCACCTTTGACGCACGCGCGCGTGCGTTATATAGGTATATCGGATTTGAAACGCGCGCAATGATGCGGTCGGAACGTCGCCAATGGTTCAGTCCGACCGCGCTAACTGCCAGTCGGAACGCGCGCAATGGTGTGCGGTCGGAACGCGTCGCCGATCCCGAAGTTGGGCCCCTATGTGTTGCTGCGCGGTCGGTCCTCATATTCGTCTGAGTGGGAGAAAGGCCAAGAGCTCTTTAAGATTGATGCTGGATTATTTTGCTGGAATTCTTCAACATTGGTCAAATTTGAATCTACTCAGCACGACAAATAGATATGTGTCGTAATTCCAACTTTAAAGCTATATCTTTGTACCTGAGAAGCAGTCAGGATTTACTCTTGGGCGTAGTGCATGCTGTGTACGTCGCCCCCGACGGCGTCGCGGTGTAGCGAAGACTGGTACAACCCGCCGCACCCAGCGCAGTGATCGATCAGCGCCTAGCACTGACAGTTGTCGCGCGCGTAGTTAACGGCATGCGTGGGTCTATATGATGCGTGGCTGTGGTTATAGTTGTTTATGCTATGGTAGAGCGATTTTTAGTCCGTTCGAAAGTTTGTCGTACGGATTTTTCGAGCAAAGAAGAAAACTAAATATGTAGTAACTAAAGAAGAACAATTAAATAAAACTTAAATAAACGAAAGTATAAAAAACTAATTCGTTCGAAGAAAAATTTTGAACGAACGAAAATTGAAATAGAAAAAATCCGTATCATAAACTTTCGAACGGATTAAAAAAATCTGCTCTCACTATAGTACATATAAACAATAACTATAGCCCGCAGCCACGCATCCTATAGACCACCCATGCACCGTTAACTTCTCTCCACCACATCCCTATCAGATAACTCGGGGACCACCCGCATGACATTACCTTTTATCAGATGAATTCGAACTGTTGATCTTCTCTTGTTCGGCCTTCCATATTGCTGGCACTCTCGGCCCATCTCCGCTGCTTGGAATTCAATTCCAGTTTGGGGACTTGTCTTCAAGCGAGTCAGTACCACAGCGAGGAGTGCACGCCAGATGGGTACCAGGAGCAATAGAGTGGGAAGCGTGGAGAACCGAGAAGATGAAGAGGAAATCATCGCGCCAGAGATGGAGTGGGTCGTGGCGCATCGTGTATTCAACCCTTGAAGAGGCGCGGGAATTGGGAGAGACGCAGCGAGTGGGCTGTCGCCAGCCATGCGATGCGTCCAATCAGGAACCTCGCTTCTCCGCCACGCTCCTCCCCCTTTCTCCAGCCTCTTAAGTGATAGGAATACACGATGGCCACCACCCGAACGGAGTTCTTCCGTAACTTGGCGACAGTAAGAGTAAATCCTAACTGTACTTTTCCAGGTACAAAATATAGCTTCAAAGTTAAAATTAAGACGCATATCTATTCGTTATCGTGGTCCAGGTTCGAATTAACCGTGCTGAATAATTCCAGCTTCTTGGGTGGGCGAAGTATGCTTCATAACCCATGGTCAAGTAACTTTGTTCTAAATTTAAGTACTGTTTACCCACGAAAGGAATTAGGACGTCAGGAAACGAAGCGAGTGGTCTTTTCGAGATTCTGAAAAATAGTCAGTCCTCAAAGATTTTGATTCCTTCCAGGAAAAATATATAGAGTCATAAGTAGGTGAAGACCTGAATTTTTCTCACGACTGAATACATCTTCGGGAATCAGCTCGTCGTGGACGAAATCAGAATGTTTTTTTAGATGTTGAAAATGTTCACTCCGACCAAATACGACGTTTTTTTGACGCGATTCAGCATTGCCAACGGGCTTTGGGACACAAGTTATAGCCGGTATCTGGGTTGTCGCTTTTCCAGAAGCCAAAATCACCGGTGTATTGGCGCTAGGCAGGAAATGCCCACTCTCTAGGTAGGTTGTTTCTGCTCTAAAATAGTTCTTGTATTGAGCGTAGTTGCTTAGAAGCAGACATTTTGCGGCCGAGCGAAGAAGGAGCAATGAAGTGTGTCCTGCCAGGAGAAGAAACTGACTGAAAACTTATTAACTTTAGCTTTTGCTACCACCATAAATTGGTCTTATTAACTTGCAGTATATAACTCAAATCCCCTTGACCTATACGGTTGCGGTATGAAGTCAAAACAAATTCGCACCAATTTGGTGCATTATCTAGCTTCAGTTTTTGTACACTCGATTGATTCACCGTTAACCCTATAACCTGCCTTGTCTGCAGGAATTAAGGTATATGTGAGCTCAAAATAGAAAGGAGGCTCCCGATGCTGATTCTAGATATGACCCTAGAAACTCAAAGCGGACCACTTTGAACAAAGTCATGGCACCCTTTTTCGACGGAGAAAAAAGCGCCGAAAACTGCTGTTTTTCCCGAAGTCGCGGGCAGTGTTGTACTTATGCGTCAGCGCTAAATACGAACTTTTCTCTATAAATAAAGGGCGACCAGTGGGCGGCTCCGGGTCATACCATTTGATCCATTGTCCGCGTCGTAGCAGAAAACAAAGGAATTCCCCACAATGTCCAAAACCTCCCGATTCAACATAGGATACGCCTGCTTTCGGAGGTGCTGCTATACTTGTAGATGCGTCGCAGTGTTATACCATCTGTGTGCTAGAAAAGAAAATATCCTGCCTGATGGTTAATGCGGAGAGGCCCCACAGTAACATTATGAGGTCAGGAAAAGAGTACAAGTTCAGAGGTGTTAGAGTCAGAAGAAGAAACTAGTTTTCCCACCTGAACAGAAATGATTTTTTGGAACATTTGCAACATTTTGGGACCTACTACTTGCGTTGGTACCTGAAAAACTTTTCAGACAAGAGTTTTCCCCGATGGAATAGTTTATATTTTTTGTAGATAAGAACTACCCGTAAAACTGTGACTGGGTACTGGCTTAACCAGGTCCGGGTGGTAGTGGGCTGGGAGTAATTAACAGCACCAGGGAAGTGCTTCTTTGAAAAAGTCGCTTGGAGTGCTACCAATAGGATACGTCAGGTGTATTATAAAGGGCGACGCCGTTTGAGACGGTTTTCCCTCGTTTTCTATTACGCTGATATCAGGAAAGGGGACCGCGTATATTACGCGGCGTGAAGAAGAAGGAAACAGGCCAGGTGGGGGTGCTAACACTGACGTCACGACTTCCCGGCTGACTGCCTAGTGCATATTACTTTCCGAGACGCGCGAGAGCGACGGTGTCCAGCAGCAAGATCTATTTTTCGGTCGATTTGAATTACCGGAACACTGCGTCGCGTCGCCCGTCGGAGGAGGTATCCCCTAGGCCTAACTGCCCAGCATATATCGCGACAGAACGCGCCGTGAGCCATAATACCTGGGAATGTTTTGTCGCCGCGTCACGGCTGACTCTCGACGACTACTCACCGGTCGCTGCAACTCTGCAAGCTTGATGAATGGGGCATCGCCTCACCGCGGACAGGGGCCAGACTCCAGGAAATTCACTGTATGGAGTGGCCCCTCATCCGACTTACCTGCACACCTGGAGGCCCCGGAACCCTCATCCTGATGTGAGCATTTATCGTTAATCTCAGATTGGGGTGGAAGTCGCGACGCTGTTTGGCGGGAAAATTTGTGGGCGGAAAAATGAAGTGAGATGGCTATTGATCGAGGTGAGTTCGCGCCCCGTTTGCTAAAAACGCGGCTTTCTGGTTGGTAGAGACGGACGATAAAATTAGGTAGGAACGTGAGAAGTTTCACCTACGGGAATCTGCAATCCGGTTCCTTGGCAATGTACACCAACAATCTGATGCAAATAAGCAGGCTTCTAGCGAGGCAACATCGAAACAAATGCAGAGTCAATATGGCGATCAGGTTGGTTTTTTGTGCGTTGTCGGCTCAAAATAGACTCGTGGTTTTTGTGCGTAATTACGGAAATAGGGGGCGTTTTTGGGGATTTTTTACGATTTATGATTTACGAAATTTCGGCCCGAAATCATGGCGAATCGTAATAAACGGTGAAGAAATGCTATCGAGAAGAACATTGTAAGTTGCGGTCTAGAGAAATATAGATAAATTTTCACTTTTTCCACATTCTCTGATGAACTGAATGATCCTTCCAGATTTAAGTTTCAGCGAAACGAATTCCCTGACATTTCCAGCCGGGCGGTAGTCAGATCCAGAGGGTGAAAGCAAAATATAGTTGTTGATAACTGCGAGATTCAGGTATAAACGCAAACCACGCTTTATTGCTCACACTGACCCGCTCTAATAACTTTATTATTGGGTCCCAAGCTTTTCTTTGCTCGATAAGCGAACCATGACGGTGACGCCGAGAAATTGTGGGGAGAAGGAGACACGCAGCGTACGCACGCAGACGCACGCGACGAACGGAAATAAATCACACTCCGGAAACAGAGGACACATATCTATCAATGAAAAACGGTTGGTTAAGAAATCAGTATGTAAAGAAACGCTCATTTGCAGCACAACCGCGCTCCGCTCAACCGGTGACAAGCGTGCTGCCGCATTAGACTCGTGCCTACTGATCTACAACCGACCGCTTATCATTGAATATGTATTGATATGTAGGTGCTACCAATCAATAGGGGGTGCACTAAATTATAACTTCCAAAGAACGCGCTCACCCATGATGCAAATGAGAAGCGCAGACATTGTTGGGTGGAGCTACTGTCTATATCGGAATGAAATTTCCCGGTCCGCAGCTGCAGACAACCGCCGTTGCAACACATGGTGCGAACGGAGATCATGCCGAGATCACGAGGTCCCGGCGCGACAAATCATCGTCTTAGCACGATTATCTTAGAGCTGCGACCGCTCTTCCGAAACAATGTCCTGATAGACGTATATCTCCTAAGGCAACCGTAAGCTACGAGACGAAAAGTGGTAACTTTGGGAAGTCTGGTTTGAGTTTTTCACCAAAATTTTTTTGCTGCAGAGCTTAACCTCACAAGACAGCCACCTTTACTCGAACAGATTATTCAATAGTTTAAATTGAAAATGTAGGCAACAGAAGTTTTAGAAGAGGCGTTTGTTTTTTGAAATCACAGAGCAAAGCTTCACAAATATAGCCCAGGAAGACACTATTTCTGGTTCCAGAAAAATTATTCGCCAAATACAGGTTGGTTAGAAAAGTATTGAAAGCAAAAATGAAAGAATGTGAAATTTCAAATGAAATTAGTTTTTTATTCAATATAAATCTCCATCAACTTCAATGCACTTATTCCAATGATCCTGCGATAATTTTTATACCATCTCTTAAAATGATTTTCTGGAAGCTCTGCAAAATACTGTCCACGACTGAAATAGCTCCTTCATTCGATGGAAGCAACGCTTTCACGAAAGATCTTCACTAACAATAGCATGCACTTGCTCAATGATTTCTCAGGTTGTTGCAGTTTTTGGTGGTCCCACTACGCTAGAGGTGCAAGCTCACGGTGGTCCGCGGACCACCGTGGGACCAGAGGGAGGTCGTTATTTTTTGACCCATCTAAAAAAATGTCTGTATTGCTGAAAAAATTGAATCTTGAGGTACAAAATTATTTGGGCCATGATTATTCCACCATGGTACGGTCGACATTATCGATGGAACAATATAGCAGTTTCCAAATAAAAATAGAAGTAAATCATCAAGCGTGTACTAGCTCAACATTATCTTGACTACAACTGTCCGGAGTAGACATTGCTTCGGGGTTTTCTAGCAAAAATCCTATAGAAGTAAAGACTGTTTATGGCTTCGGAACTCTTTGGGCCACGACTGCAAACTTTGTTGCAAATCTGGCAATGGTAGCGTAGGTTTCGTACGATGGCATCGTACACCTGTATAGCGCAGTACTTTTGAAGTATGAGCGAATTAACGTTCGTAATCGAATCTGGACGTACTCAGGCAAACTCAAATGTCGACAGCAGGTTGAAACACCTCTTTCTCGAGCAACCGTCGATAACAGGTTCTTTCGGGAGTGAAACATGGACCTGTTATCGACCTGCTATTGAACTGTCGATAGCAGGTTCGCCACAGCAGCAGTTTGACAAGAGCAACACATCCCTACCGCCGGTGAGCATTGATCCGATGCAAATCTCCGAATGCTTGGCGAAATATTCAGTCGGTTTCGCAATTAGAAGGACGCTTTGCTTTTCTTTTTTTACATTTTAGTTCCAGCACTTTTACCTGTTTTTTTGTGCAATAACGCCCAAATCAGGAATAGTGTTCATAGAGATTTTCCAAGAAATTCCACTATTTTGTTTCACTTTTGGGATTTCAATATGCTGATTTTTTCCAAGCACCAGATATATTTGGAATCTTGATACATCTTTTTTTAACATTCGATTCCGTCACGATTTTTTTACTTTCCTCTCTATTTTATCATGGGGTTTCCATATTTTCTGCCTCTCGAGTATTCCGTTTATTCAGGAATTTGAATAATTATTTGCTCTCAGTTAGGTTAAATGCCCGTTTGTTCAGAATATTTGTCTCAATTCAGCTGACAACATAATTGCCCATCAAAAAAATTTCAGCATTGTACAGGTAGTATATTTTTGAGAACCATTTGAAATTCAGAAATCGAGTAATCGCTTGAGCATTTGTACAAATTTTCACACGTAATACAATTGAATCGTGTCTAGGATTTATTTTGAACAAATTCATTCATTAGAAAATTTTGTAAAGGACTCACTCCGAGTTTTCTATTCGTTGCGAGATTTTATGAAGGCCATGATCGATAAATTCTCATCCCTCATTAGTTCTTCTATTGATGCTGTAGTTACCGTCGGCATGGACCCTAGTGTTAAATTGCGTTCCATTCAAGGTTGGCGCAGACTCGGTGCACCTATCTTAGAGCATAGGACACCGAGTTTGCATCAACTGTCAGAGAACACAAAGTATTACTAGGATTCATGCCAACTGCACGTAATAGACAGGGGCAATCGTCGCTAGGTTTTGAATAAATGGATATTTCAGATATCGCTTTTTTAGAGCACCTCGGATGATTGGGTAATATGCATAGCCTTTATTGAAAAATTTCTCAAGAATATAATTTATCATTATAACCACTTCAAAATTACCGAAAGTAAGAATAACTTTGAATGAGACATTTTAAAATTTTCGGATGAATTAAATACTCAAATAATGCGTTTCTGAAATTCCGGAATGGGTGAATAGATTTTAGTGAGGCCTCTCTTTTCTTGACTGTACGATTGAATTTTAAATCCTGTCTTCCATTCGAAGCGAATGCATACTTGGAAAACATATCCGAATACTCGGACGAAAATCCGGTTTTCCAAAATATTTCCAAGTATTTAGATCGTAAATACTCTCTGCACATTTTTTCAATAGCCGCAAATTTGTATGTAGTGACACAAAACTGGCCTCCCATTCAGAAAATCGAATATGCAAGCTCTATTAACAAACCAGATATTCCATAACCCAAATGATTCAAATTTCTGAATGAATCGAAGGTTTGGAAAAGCAAAAATCAAAATTTCGACTGAAACGAGACATTTGAAAAAATCAGAAATTAGGATTTTCCGGTTGAATCGAATATTCAAAAACTCAAATCTACTAACTATTTGAATTTATATCACTCAGGCTCCTTGAGTCGGGTTCAGAAGTGCGTCGGCACGCTCTTGCGAGCATCTTTCATAGTCCTGGGCGGCATGCATGAAAACACCGTAAAAGTAAAGCCTAGTTTTGACTGCAGGTGGTCGCTGCGGCCATGCGAGGGACAACTGTTCCCCTTTCATCGCGCGTAATGGAAAGCCGCTCCAATTGTGATCGCTTCGTGGCGACGTCTACATCGCTGGGTCGCGGCGACGAAATCTTATGTTTTACTGCATCGCTACTTGAAGAGCGATTCTCAATGGTCGCTGACCATCGCTCCATCGCAGCCAAAATGGCAGCGATGGAGCGATTGCCAACGAATGACACGTTTCGTCTAGTGAACGTTGACCCTTTCACATGACAAGACCAGTGTTTTCGAGTCGAAACGCGTTATTGATGAATACCAGCCATTAATTTTACTGATTGATTGAATTTCTTCTATCATCCGTGGACCTATGCACTATGAACAGAATCGCTGCGGCTGCTAAATCGCTGCAGCAGCGGGTGCAAAATCGCTGAGATGAAAAACAGCAGCGATGCAGTCAAAACTAGGCTTAAGGGTAAACATTCGCGCGTGTGTGCAAAGGTGAGCGGCGAGCGCGTAGACCCATACAAAGAGCCAAGAGCGCCTCCACCGTGGCGCCGTCCGAACCGCCATGGCGGTTTTACCACTTGTATCATTACACGGTGCTCAGTTTGAGTCTACTGCAACATAAACAACTCTACCGTTATCCTACGCTACCGTGTGCGCAAATGCAGGCTAAGAATTTTCGTGCATGACACAATCTTTCTCAACTTTACTCCGCACAGTCATTTCGGTAGTGCCGGGCATTTCATAGTTGCTTCCCGTCTTTTTTATTCTTACAGCGTGTCGCGCGGTTGAAAGTTTCATAGTCCACCGCTCGTCCCGAGCGGCACGTGCATTTCGCGCTCGAGGTGTGGGCTATGAAAGCTACCCTACTTACGGAGAGTAGATCAGCAGGTTTTCCCTTATTTGTACCACCATCTGTGGAAAAACGTGATTCTGATCGTTCAGGGCGCGTGCGGCACCCGCGTAGCTGGTACTTTGCTGTCTCTAAGCGGTGTTGCTCGCAGCGACGAACAACACTAGGTGATTTAATATCGATTACATTCAGCGACGATGACGACCAACGCGGCGTGAAGGGTGACTAGGAGGCATCGATACGGCACTTAATCACTGCCAGCGAGCGGCAACCGACGCCGCGACGATGATGTTTCGAAAAAAATTTTGTCGCCGCGCAAAGGCTGACGCTCGGCGTCCACTCGCCGGTCTCTGCTACTCTGCAGATCCCTTAAAGGCAGTGTTCACGATGAATATCGTTTTTCTGTTTTCCATCCTATCTTGAAAACCGCCCCATGCTGATTCCAATGATGTCTCTGAAATCGTAAAAGACCTTCTGGGAACGGAATTATGGTCCCTTAGAAATTGGGCTAAGGAAACATGGTGGACGAGCTGTCCGAGGCTTGTAACACCCGTATTTTGCAGCCGATGTGTGCGAGCTGACCTGAGTAAAGAGAGAAGTTGAGAATGAAGGGAAGAACGTGGCTAATGATCGGAAATCATCGCTCATCTCACGATCTCGAGCATTCATTTGTTCGCGTCGGTGGGCGTGTGCTGCGCTTTTGGAGTTTTCCTTGCGCTCGAAGTGGAGACTTCGGGCTCTTTTGGAGCTTTTCCTGGCTCGTTTTCATGCGTTCTTTGAACGTCAATGTTACAGTGTGCCCCTCCACTACCCATTCCTAGTAGAAACTGAAACACATTTTTCATCGTGAACACTGCCTTTAAGGTCGGAATCACACTTGCAGTGACGAGCCACTCGGCGCAATGCTTACCATCAATATCGACCGGAAACCAATATGCCTGAAACGCATAGTCGCTGTCGCTGGCCGCTGTCTCGGCAGGTGTTATCCCAGCCTAACCTCCGCTCCGCACCAGCCCGCGCCGGAACCACAACAATTTCACTGTTCTAGGGGGTTTTTAGAGTTCCATCGCCGATCGCTGCGATAGCATGCTTCGAATGAGAATTTACATGCGATGCAATAACGATCAATTCTCATGATTATCATGCTATAGCACCACACGGCGACCGAAGTCTAGAACAGACCTTACAAGCTATATGCATCTTTTCAGCGAATATGGATTACCTTTCGTACGCGCAACACTTCCTCTACCTATTAGAGCTACCCGAAATCTCTACGTTTGTATTTTACATCGAAGTGTTGGGAGAGGTTCTAGGGACCGAAAATATTTTAGTACACCTCGCTCACTTCTTTCAACGCATTGACGCTGTTTAAGATCCTAGAACATTTGAACTACTTGAGGACTGATTCCCAGTACCAAATCGAGTTCGTGGAACTTTATCTCAATTTAGCGAATTTCGAATTTCTTGAATTGTTTGCAAGCATTATGCGCAACGATTTATCCCACTGCATAGATTCATTTTGCCAAATCTCAAAGTTTTTTTCAGAGATTCGATTCATCTGGAGAGAAATAACCAAGATCGGAAAATTGTTTAATCAGATAAGGCAATGTGAATAATACCTACACCCATAAATGTGAGGTTTAGTGTGGAAAAATATTCGGATCATGAGGCTGTGCTGGGAGTTCCCGTTTTGAAAAAGTCCCGGGGACTGCGGATTCCGCTTTATTGGAGAAATTTCGTTAACCCGTTACATTAATTACCATAATCCAGCCCTCACATAGTCAAGTTCTATAGAGTTATTTTTCTCAGGTCTCTCGGTTTTTATATCGTTACTACATATTTGTTGCTACTGCTTCAAATGAAGCCTGTTAAGCCGATCCGATTCGAAAGTAAATTAAATAATATTTTTCATTTTTTTCTCTTCTGCTAGCCACTGGAAGCTGCGAAATAGCTGAAATATTGAGCCAGTAAGAGTTGGACCTTGATAAGAAATAGAAAAACCGAAATGCTAATGTTTAGGCGCCATTCATGCTCCTCAACACCCTTGCGGCACTCGCGTGGCGCGCGGGCGTGGCATTGGAGTCAAAATGGCCTACCCCTCGTCCGCGCGGCACGCGCGTAACGCCCGCTCCGCCATAACGGCAACGACTTTTACAACGTTTTCATCATTTTTATTATTAAACCTCCATCAATTTCATTCCGTTCTATAATAATTAATCCTAGTATCATGATAGCGAAGCCGTCTACAGTATTCGCTTGCTGAACAAAGTTAGGGCTCATTCTGATCCGCTCCGCCACAGCGTCGCCGCTGGAATATTCGTAGCCTCCGCAAGCGCCTGACGCGCGTAGAAAGTATTTATACTATAGTTATTCACCAAAAAAATTCCGAAAGATTTTTCGAAATTTTTCTCGTTCGTGCGAAAATTCGTCGAACGAAATGTTCTCAGATTCTGTTCGTTCAAAATTTCGTCAAACGAATTTTTTTCAAATTTCGTTTGTTCTAAATTTTTTCGAACAAAAAAGTTCGATTTTCGTTCGTTCGACATTTTTTTCGAAATTGTACAACTATAATTCATACCCCCAAACCCCGCCCGCGGGAGACGTGTGCCGCGCTGGCGTTGAGGAGTGTGTTTACTGCCTTTAGGGAAGTCGAGCATGGGAACGGCTACAATAACAGCTAGGGATAGCAATACTACAGCGATAGTTTTTGGATCCTGCGAAGCTCCAGCTCGTTTAGCTGCTCCGAATTTCGCAGTTGGCCACCCTACCAATAATAGCCCGGCGTTAGGATGTCTACAGCAAAATGAATAAATCCGGCGGTAGCAGGTCGACAGCTGAACCTTTTGGGGCTTCAGTTAGGCCATGCCGCCGTCTGCGAATGCGGCGCTAGGAGGTCTACAGCTGGACCTTTCGGCGTGATACCAGGTTCTCTCGCGCCGAAATCACCATTTTTTCGTGTCCTCAGTTGATGTGCTCTGTGATGACACCTCAGAAACCTGCTGTCGACATTTGAGTTTGCCTGAGTACTGTGATCTGCATCTTGTTCGCGTCGTCTATATATGCATTTGGGCCAACCTCTGGTATTGAACTTGGCGTTTGTAGGTTTACACATTTTGAAGCTTTGGAAACTCACTATTTCGCATTGTATCATCTCCAGCAGTATGAGGCGACCCAAAGGATAGGGAAAGTCCTTCTGCTTCCTGCGTTAGCCTCGTCTCCTGGGAATATATACCTTCGAATCTGGCTGGCATAGCTGGAGTAGAACTCTGTGATGTGGGTGCTAAACAGAGCAACATATATCCCTTCGTTATACATGTGATGTGGGTGCTAAACAGAGCAACATATATCCCTTCGTTATACACGTTACGCAACGCTCGATGGCTAAGAGCATCAATGTCAAAGGTAATGTAATCGGTGTAACGATCAACGTTGCCTTGGTCTCTTTGATGGAGTCTGACTCCTCATCTCTGTTTTTCTGGCTTCATCTTTCGGGACTCCGAAATTGAGAGCGTTTCATGGCTTTGCGACGTCGGTCCACTAAGGTCCTTAAATGTCTTAGCGTCATAACACAGCAGGTACTCAGATATTGGGCCTTCAAAAGAGGATCGAGAAACTCTGTGGTCACACTTTCGTATCTTAAGCTCAAGGGATTCTTCATTTTCGAAATGTTATTGTCTCTCAATAATCTTTGTGCAACATTCGCCATTTTGCCGCCCTTGTCTCCCATCATGTGGTCGAAATAGTGTCAGCGAGACACATATAATACTATGAGACCTTCTTCTTATTGTAGTTAGTCTGAAGATAATGTCAGCTGGAATAGTGTGTGGCTCACGTGGTGAAGAACTGGAAACGTGCGCCCGTCCAAGCAGCAGCCACAGCTCTTGCTTTGATACTTTCAGTTGTATTTCCGTTCGCCAAGGCTTGAAGGCTCCCAATCAACATGGGTTGTTGCGTAGGATCTTTGCTAGCGCTTGCTGCATGCTGGCCGACCAGTGGACCCGATGTATCGCCCCCATTTTGAGGTTTGAAAAGTTCATTTGTTCCCGAGCGAGCCGAAACGCGTAGTTGTTCTGAGCAGATACGACGGAATTCGGTTTATGTGCTGCGTAACTCGCTGAGAAAAAAATCTAAAACAAAACATATTTAGATACCTAAAATCTCTTTTAATCATGTTGGGTTCGCACATGCTCTCATATTTCCATCGAGTGTTGTCTCGTCATCTACTGCGCTGAAGTCTTGCATGAATGCCGTTTATGTGCCCTGTCATCACAGATGCACCGTCGGCAGACGGGGCCATCATCTTTTTTTATGGCAAACGCGAAGGGCTTGTGAGAAAGACCATTCTGCATGTCTGCCCATGAATCCTCTTCCTCAATGAGAAAGTTCTTGAATGCGTCGACGATGTCTTCGGATTTTCGCTTTCTGTTTCTACTAAAGAGAAGTGGAAAGTTACGGGTGTGTAGGAGGGTGAGATAAACCTTATCAGAAACACAACCCATTTGCGATCGGTGTCGGTAATGCCGTCGGTAAACAGAGAAAAGGGGAGGTTGTTTCCCATTGAATATTTGAGCAAATCAAACTTCATAAGCTGTGCAAATTCTTAACCATACGCTTGCCATATGTGGGATCGTAATGCGATTAAGCAGGCGTCGCATCAGACTTCATTATCATCACAATAAAAGAGAGTTATTTAGCGAACGATAGAGCTTCCTTGGCAGCGACACCAAATACGAGGTAGGATCGAAGGCTTGGTATGAAGCCATCGTCCGTGCTAAGAAAATTTGCTGCATCTCAGGCAAACCATCGCTCCGAGCGGGACCGGCTCCTCCCAATTATGACGTCATCGCCCGGACAGCGGCCGAGGGGCCAACTTGCACCGCGGTCCCTGTCCGGTGCCAGTTCGCCCCTCGGTCGCTCTCCGGTAGCTCTCAGGGCCACAGCGGTGCCATCGCCAGAGATAGAGAGACGCGGGATTGGTTGTTCTTTGAGTGATAACGTGCGAGCCACGTTATCACTCAAAGAACAACCAATCCTGCGGGTATAAAAGGCGGCTCGCCTCGTGTAGACGTGTAGTTGGCCTTTCGAGGCCGCTCTAGAGAGGTGACCTCGAATCACTCTCAGAATTACAATCTTGGGCGCCCGAGGGGATCCCCATGGCCCGCGGTGGGGAAGGCTTCCTCATTGCGGATCATGCTGGGATGGTATCCTTGTTGCGGCCTGTGGCAGGATTAACCTCCTGACCTACAGGCTGTAACAGGTACCTTATCCTCTTAAGAGGCTTGATCCTCTCCAGAAGAGGCGGAAATAAAGGAAAAATAGCAATTAGGAAATTTTTGAAAATCGCGCGAACAGAGACCGCAGTGCCAGTTGGGACCGAAGATCGCTCCGAGCGATACTGCTGTGGCCCGGAGAGCGGCTGCTGTGGCCCGAGTAGATGGCTAATTTTCGCTCGGAGCGGAGAGGCAGCGCCGCTCGAGTAGCTCTCCGGTACCGCTCGGAGCGATGGTTTGCCTGAGATTCTGTGGTAAAACATGAGATTGACACGGTTTTCTGCGCGAACACCTCCTTACCCCCCTAAAAATTATCTGGAGCTTTCAGAATTTTTGGCATTGCGAGTTCTATCTCGTCTTTCTCTGTTAGGCCCTACAAAGTTGTCACAAGCTTCAGCAATCGAGCTCTCATTGTGTTAATGTCCTCATACTGTTCCCACTTCCTTCTTTGCACTCTTTGCGTAAGGTCTGCAAACATTTTCTGCATCAGGTCGAAGCTCTTCATCCGTATTCTGGGCCAGACCGTGACCAGAAAATCGGAGTCGGTAGCGAAACTAAAACTGTACCTGAATCATCTAGAGCTTTGCTCTGTTTGGTTCACATAACACCCCAAACCTTTGGGTGCTGAGGCTCTCAGAGGAGGAAAACATATTCCGAAAAATAACACACGAATGCCATTTCTCGCTTCGAAACTTTAGGAAGATAGCACACAACATCTCTCATTTAATACCTTAGCACTCGAAGATTCAAAACAAGTTCAAAATCGTGCAAGCCGAAAGGAAGCGAGTCTGGAAATGGCGGAATGTCAGTTTCAGAAAAAAGTACCCATAACGAGGGTTCCAATCGACTGGAAATGTTCCAAAAATCATTTCTAGATAGGTGAAAAAATAACGTTTTCCCAAAAACTGAACTTCACCTGTCATCCCTCCGGACTGAAAAAATCGGCCCAAAAATCGAAAAAGGGTCGTCTCGATGCATGACTTATTGAAAGAGTGGAAACTGTAGACAGATGTTAGAAAATGTTAACATCCGGAGATGAGCTCATGAAATCGGTTTTTAGCCGAGTTGTGGCCGGGCGAATGTGCGGTGGTCCCACGGTGGTCCAAAAGCCCCATCGGACCACCGTGGCCAAAAACGGAGGGCGAAGGTTTTACCGGTTTCTGATATGCTTTTCAGCTTTTCATCTGGCTGAGTTTTTCGAATATCGGCAGCGCATGGAACGCTATTCATCCACTTTGGAATGGTGAGGCCCCAAAAATTGAAAAAACCTCCAAAATGAAACGAGTCAGTAAAGTCTACCAATTTTTTCACCCTTCCTAGAGGGTCGTTTTTTAGCCGAAAAAATGTCCCTCTCAGGGGGGGGGGTCGTTGTTCAGGACGACACGGACCACCGCTGTGCCCTACCCTGCCACTACGTGAATCATCGTCAACGCGTCTACGGCCACTTTCAAACTCTAAAATCCATCGATGTACAGTTTGAAATGAAGAAGCAGATTCTTTTAACACGCTCACCATTTTTGTATGAATTTCTCTTGCTGATGAATCTTTTAAAACAAAGAAATTTATCACTGCACTCAGTTCTTTCCATTGTTAAAAATACACCGACAGGTCGAATTCAAAAGACTTGTAAACAATGAGCGAATTGACAGATCGAAATATAATTTATTGTATGTTCACATAAAAGAGGAAATATCAAAATGATTATGAATTTTAATTCCTCCATTGCTTGATAGGTGTCGTTTTCAGTACTTTTCTACCAACCTGTATACATTTCATGTCTCAATTGGAATGGCAACCCCATCTTGTACAAGTATACTTTCCTTGAAAAACCAGGCCTGAAAGTACCACACAGCTGATTTTTTTGCTCTTTTTCACCACAGTGTTCCCTCCTTGGTTTCAATCGAACTGTGTTTGGTAAAGCGATGATTCTCCATGTTTTCGCATTCGCATGCTGGGCAAGATGTGACACAGGTTTGGTACTTGATAAGGCCTAAAACCTCAGTTTTGCCTAGTCGTTTCTGTCTCATGTATGAGATAGAAACGACTAGACAAAACTGAGGCTTTAAGCCTAACAAGTACTGAGAAATTTTTCAAGGTACTGCTCAAAACAGTCTCATTATCAGTTACGAATTACGATTTACGCATTACGAGGAATTCGGAAAATTACGATTTACGATACAAAAAAATCAGTTAGGCCCTAGTTATACACCGGCGGGACGCTGCGGAAATAGCAAGACAACTATCACTTATATGCGCCCTAACTGTGCTCAGGCATTCCAAAAGGAACAGTAGTCGCAGAAAAACGCGCCGGAAGGCCGCACAGAGCAGTTATACACGCCGCGGCACCGTATACTGTATCCTTGCGGGACCTGCCCTGTTGGAAATTTGCCAATTTCCACCAGCTGATTATTTTTCAGATTTAAAATTGGTAAAACATCACCAAAACGACATAACGAGCATTGTAATGGCGAGAGGAATTGATTATTAGTGATATTCTGCAAGTAAAAAGTGTCAGAAGCGAAAAAACCGATAAAATACCATTAAAAACGCCTGGAAAATTTTTGTCTGCAGTATTGCGTCAAAGACGCCAAAGACGCAACATTGCAGACGAGTCCCTAATTCACGCAGCATGCGGCGGCAATGTCATCGCGAGACGTTTTCATTCCGCTGGTGTATAACTAGGGCCCTACGCACAGGCGCGCCTGGGCAAAGCGCGCCTGGGCAAATGTGCGCCCGGGCAAAAGTTGTACTGACCGTGAGTAACTCGTTAAACATTAATTATTAATCATAGAAGAACTAGACGGGGTCGAGGAACAGAATTACGCGCCTGCTGTTGTTACGTCTCCCGCAGGAAACTGCCGATTTTTCGCGCACGGAAATTGGCAAATAATACCTACCGCGCTCAAGAACCGTTCCGCAATAAGGAATGAGTGCAAATAAGCCTGCTTCGTGATCCGGATGATCGCGGGCAGCCACACATATTGGACTGATCAAGGGCTGGAGGGCGAATTCATCAGTGAACCTGCGTCGCCTACAATGCGTGGCCTTGCTTGGTAAAACGACCTCATTGCTGGTTCAATTACCCAAGTTTGTTTTACATCCTGTATGCTCTTTAGTGCACTAGCGGGAAGTTCTCCAGTCTCTACATGGCAGGACTTAAAGGCACAGGACACCCAAGAAATTAATTTTCAGATTTCAAGCTTATCTTGGAGGGAGTCGCGCGCTGATCACAGTGGTATCTCTGAAATCGTCCAACACCCCCTCTGAACAAAGTTATGGCTCCTCAAAGATGCCTAGATACTTAGGGCGAAAAATTGGTGGACGAGTTGTCTCGGGCCTGTATTTCTGTTCATTCGCAATCGTCGCACGAGAGCGAGCCAGGATAAGGAGACAGTCCGGTAATGGACTGAAGAACGACTACTTGTTGGAATTTATCCATCCATTGAGCCGCTATCGAGTTCGAAAATCTGAAGGGGGTCGGGCCTGTGGTAGTGAGCGAAGGGGGTCGGGCCTGTGGTGGTCGCTTATATCTCGCTTATTTGCAGGGATTGAGATCTCGCATTTGGCACGTGTTATACAGGAGGGGTCTTCTATAAAATTACATGAAAATCTCAAAATCCATATCTGAGGGTGTAATGTGCCTTTAAAGTCAGTGGTCACGATGAAAAACGTCATTGAAAAAAGTACAAAAATCACCTTAGATCGAAAACAGCTGAAAACTAGGAAAGTAGAGCGGTGAAAAACGGGCTAGAATTAGAGTTTCTAGGGCCCAATGATGCCAGTTTGTGCACACGTGCACAGCGCTGCCCAAGAAGATCACAGCCTCCTGCCGAGCAGTCAAAATTAATCGACATTCAAAGAAAAATAAATGCAATTTTACCCAATAAAAACAGTTGAACAATGAAAGCAAGCACTTCAGTCAATGTTTTTGTCTAGATGAGTCAATGTTCATTGATTGAAATTCAACTTCGAGCAACCTGATGTTCTTGATATTAGAGATCATCGATGCCGATGAGGTGGAGTGGGCTTGTCCACCATCAAAAGACAAGGAAGTTTAGCCTTCAATTTTGGCACAAAACAGCGGTTTTTCGCGATTCTTTCCTATAGGTCCTACTACTCGAAACCGAGAGAACGATTTAGAGAGGAAAAGAAGACAAGCATATCTGATCGCGACCACTGCCTTTAATGACAGCAGATGCCTTATTTAATCGTAGGCCCCGCCTCGCGGTCGGTCCTAATTTTCCAGGCATACTTTTCGCGAGTCCGTTTAGAGCTGATCGCCCACAAAAAGCGGTCTGATTGCCATTGACTTCGCATTCGTTTCCATATTGCTTCGCGATAAGTCCGCATTGTCGCCTGAGCCTGTCTGGTGGGCACAAAGGGTGTTCTCGTTAGTGCAAACAAGGAGATTTTTGGCGGACCTCAAACTTGTGTAACTGAACCGGCAACGAGGTCGTCTTACCAAGCAAGACAGGTGCATCGTAGTCGACGCAGATTCATTGGAGGCACAGGACACCCAAGAAATGAATTTCAGGATTTAATGCTTATCTTGGAAAGAGTCACACGCTGATCACAGTGATATCTCTGAAATCGTCCAAGCCCCCCTTTGAACAGAGTTATGGCTCTTCAAGGATGCCTAGATTTTGAGGGTGAAAAATTGGTGGACGAGTTGTCTCAGGTCTGTACATATTTCTCTCCATTCGCAATCGTTGCGCGAGAGCGAGCCATTTTAAGGAGACAGCCTGTCAATGGACTGAAGAACGACGACCTGTTGGAATTCATCCATCCATCTAGCCACTACTGAGTTCGAAAATCTGTTAGGGGGTCGGGCCTGTGGTGGTGAACGAAGGGGATCGGGCCTGTGGTGGTGGCTTATATCTCGCTTATTTGGGGTAATTGACATCTCGCATTTGGCACGTGTTATAAAGAAGAGGTCTTCTACACAATTACACGAAAATCTCGAAATTCATATCTGAGGGTGTACTATGCCTTTGATGAATTCGCCCTCCAGCACATGATCGGTCCGAAACGTGTGGCTGCTCGCAATCAACCTGATCACAGGGTAGGCTTGCTCGCGATTAATTTAAATAAAATTTACGAGAATGGCAGGAACGCTTGATGAGCGCGGTAAGAACTGTTCGTCATTTCCTCTAAGCGAAAACTCGCAACGTGGCCTGAGATTGGTCGACGGTCTCAGGCAGTGATGCGAACTAATCGCGACGCAATTGACTTACTTGACTCAATCGGTTGGCTTTCGCCTGACACGGTCATTCCGCATCTTCACCGAGGTGTGCCGTCCTAGTAGTCAGCCGTGTCCATTTTTCACGGTCTTCAGCCACAATTTGAACATTGTGCCTATTGTCCCTTTTATCACAATTTTATATATACTTCCTCATCTGCTCAAAATGGTATTTCCTTAGTTGAATAGTGTCTCGTACAACATTTCCAGACCCTAGTAGTGAGTAAACTGCGGTAATTAGTCTGAGTCGTTGACTCCCTGCAACTCACACCTCGCTCAGGCTCCGCTCTTGGGACAGAACGTCCCGCTGCCAGGAGCAGTGCCGCCTCAAGTTTGCGTGTCCGAGTCTCAACTCGGTAGGCGAGCCAGGTGCACCCTCGCCTCGCTGCGTTATGGACATTCTACTATGTTAATGACTTAATTTGACTTAATCGGTTGGCTTTCGCCTGACGCGGTCATTCCGCATCTTCACCGAGGTGTGCCGTCCTAGTAGTCACCCGTGTCCATTTTTCACGGTCTTCAGCCACAATTTGAACACATTCCATCCAGCTGTCACTATTCCATTTCCTGCGGAACAAAACATCGCGCCTGAACTGTCTTTCGATGCCGAGTGACTTCAAATCCTCTTTAACCACATCCGTCCAGAACTTTCGCCTACGCCCAGGTGGCCGTTTCCAGACAGGACTTGGAAGCATCCTTAGAGCGTGTTGAACAAGACGATCTGGCGGTCTTCTTAAAATATGCCACAACAGACGAAGACGACCTTCCGTTGCCGCTTGAGATGGCATTGGGAGATGTTGGCACCTCCCTCGTGTCAAACGTAGTGTAAGGCGTCAATCTCGTGGTAGAGATCTTCGTTGTGGCACATCCGCGGCCAGAAATATCCGAGCAAACGTTTAAAAAGCTTCCTCTCCGTGCAATCCAACCTTTCCATCTGCGTCTTCGGTGCTGCCCACGTCTCCGATCCGCACATCATGATAGGGCAAATAGCGGATAGGTAGACGCGCAACTTGACTTCCTTCGCGATGGGGGTAGACCACAAACACTTGGTTAGAGAATCGAATGCAGACGTAGCTTTCGCACATCGTTGTTGAATATCCGCTGCATAACTACCATCGTTCTTCAGCAAACAGCCAAAATAACAGAAATCGTCCACCAGTTCGATACGTTGTCCGTCCACACAAACTCCCGTTGAAGGCCTCTGAGAGAACCACATCTGCTTGCATTTGTTCGGGCGAAGGCGAAGTCCATAGGCTGCGGCATACTTCGAAACGAGGTTTACAATCCTTTGCAGTTTTGCGTTGTATTCAGCGAATAACGCAATGTCATCGGCGTACTCCAGGTCGACAAGGGAGCGTCCTGATGGTGTTAGGATCACGTCCGCAGGAAACTGTTCTGCAACTCTACGCATGATGTCATCAACGGCAAAGTTGAATAGAAAAGGTCCTGCTACAGCTCCTTGCCTTACTCCTGTTCTCACCTCGAAAGCTGACCTAAGCCCGACAGGCGTACGAACTGCTGCTGTTGTTTCCTCGTTCATGTCCTCGATTAGTCGAACATACTTTTCCGGGACTCCATCGGCTCGCAGAGCGTTGAGCAATCGATCACGATGAGTAGAGTCGAATGCGGCTTCAAAGTCCAAAAAACAAGCTGTAATGGCTTCGAATACCGCTGCCACGAATCGATTACTCTTCTCACAACGAACACTTCATCGATGGTCGATCTTCCAGGTCAAAAACCGGCTTGCTCCTCTCTGGTCGTTCCCTCACGATGTTTGATGAGTCGCTCGAGAATGATACGTTCCAAAACCATGTATATGGCACGCAGTAGAGAGATTCCTCTGTAGTTCTTAGGATCTGTGACGGATAGCTTTTTGTGAAGAGGTACGATGATCGCATGTCTCCACGAATCGGGTATCCTTTCGCTCATCCATATGACAGGGATGGTGTTGGTCATTTCACGAATCCCAGACGGAGAAAGAGCTTTCAGCATTTCAGCTGTGATGTTGTCATCTCCACCTGCCTTTCTATTCTTCATTTTCCGGACACAATTCGAAACTTCAGCCTCAGTCGGCGGTTCCTCACTGACATCGTAATGTGCTCTCTGAACATGCGGGAGCTCAGGTACTCAGTTTCAGGTTTTCCCAACAATTTTTCAGAGTGGGAAGTTCTATCGTCTTGAAAAAATTACGAATTCGAAAAGTTGCGTGGTGTTGTGCCATTTTCAGTCTCCTAGAAAAAAAAGAAATCGATTTTCAACATAAGCAAACTTTACATAAATAGAGTCCATTTGGATATTTGCTCATTTTCGAGTCTTTAACCGAGAGCGTAATTACGCCCAAGTCGCTGGCACTGTTTGTCACCAAAGGCAACACTGGCCGCAGACACTTTTGCGCCCCGATGTTGACACGATTTAACCAATTACTAGAACTTGTATGTATCCAGCTAAAATGATTTCTCCTCCTAGCATCAGTTTAAAGTGGTAGGCAGCATCGGGTTTCCAAAATTTTAAAGATGATTTTTAAGAAGTTTTAGACCCGACGAGGTCCCATTTTCTGTCCCATGTTATGTTAGAAATTCGAAAATAGCATTAGCAGCTGTAACCATAAATGGAAATCTCTTGGGCCATTCACTCATTTCTGAGTTTTTAGATGAAGTTATAATAGAACCAGGGTGGCGCTCTACCCGACGAAAGGCAACCCCTACCGTCGACATTTTGCATCTTCTGTGTTGGTGCAATTTTCTCGATGACTAGAACCCACTCATTCTAACAGTGAGCAATAATATTTCCGGAACACCCAACCTCAGAGTACAAAAAGACATTTGGAAGTTATATCGCAATTTTAAAAAATTTAAAAATTCAGAGTTTTTCGGCAGATTTTCTCGAAATAGCGTCCTATTTCTTCTCTTTCTAGGAAAGCTGTGAAAACCAGCTAACATTGACTGTGCAGAGGACGTTTCGTAGACAGATATTCCAACTTTTGGAAGAGCTGAAGAATTTTTCGTTTGTTTTATGTTAGTCAAAACATGACTCTTCGGCCAAAAACAACATTCTTGTTACTTCTCCTATCTCCAGTCGGGCTCATATGGGAAATAGAATCGAGAAATAGTCGCCGATTTAGTATACACCCATACATCGACACTTTAAACGGGAAAGGGATTAAATACGGTGGGTTAGAAATTTGAACATTTTTGGGCTCAAGAGAAATTGAGAGCGCCCGATGAGGCGCTCTGGGGTGGGCGGGGCTAGTGGGGCGGGCCTGGTCCCACCCCTCGTCGCGGACGAGATTGTCTCCAGACTGGCTCCTTCTCCTTTGTATTTTCCACGTTATTCAGCAGTATTCCACTAAACTCCAAAGTACTAGACGCTGCTCAACAGATCTGTTTGCTTCCCATGACTGTCCTGTAGAAGAAACACTCATCCCAAATGCATTGATTTGCTAACTCATGAAGGTTTGCATGTTTACATGTTAACATGGAACTTTTCTTGACTAGCAATTTGATGCTATACATTACTCATTTCTCCGCAGGAGTGATTCGATGAAAAGGTGAGTCTCTTTCTGTCTCCATTCCTTTGAAACACACCAGTGATTTAGAATTCGTGTATAACTCTATTCGCGCAATGTTAAAATCGTCTAATGTTGTTTAACACTCTGAACATTTTCATTTTCCGTTGCGCGGCCTGACAGTTGTTCATAAATCTAAAAAGTCGATTATCAATATTATAATTTTAATTTGAAAATTTACGAAGAGCTCAAAAATAACATCTGAGAAATACGGAAACCTTCCCTATTGATTACCTAGATTTTCTACTAATTCGAGTCTTCCTCGAAACAAAATATCAATTTGTAATATCTTCGGTTTACATGGTTTTCACGCCCTCAAGCGGAGAAAAATATTTTTTTGAATAATAGTGTTGATACATATCATCCGGATTTTTTCTCCATAGTTTGACTCGATTTAATATTTTTCTATTTATCCAACTACATATCATGCCATATTGAGAAAATTGTGGAGCCTCTTGACAACTTTTCATTCTTCGAGTAGCATAATTGAAACTTTAAAACATTCATACATATGTCTTATTTTGCTAATGCTTCTCCAATGAATTTTCTAGAACATTCGAGTGTTTTCTGGAACATTCTTCATTAGCATTTTATTCACCAATTTTTAAAAAATCAGGCGGTGTTCAAAAACTCAGGTAAGCGTTTGTTTTGCTAGACCGTAACATTTCTATAGATTTACACATATAATTCGTGTGAAGAAATTTAGTGAGTGTTAATAAAGAATATGAGAACTCGGATCTATTTCCTAAGCCCTCTCTTGATCGGATCAATTCCTAACCTGTCTGAAAAAGCTGTTATAGAAACTGTCTGTGATTTACAAAATCAGGTTTTTCACGCAAAAACGTAGAGGAACATTCATATAAAACCGAAAAAAAGGAGTTCGTGTAAAATTTTTCGCCCCATATTTCTTCCAAACTTTTCAAAATAGATTTTCGCTATGTTTCATTTATAAGTGCTTATGAATGCATCTAATTATGAGGAAAATGTAATCGAATTTTTTTGAAAACTGTTTTTACCTTATTTCATTTATTTTTTTATTTGCATTTATTTTCGCATCGAAAAATGATATTCTTAAATTGGCAGAAACCCTAAAAATAAAGGAGAAGAACAGCGTTCTGGTTGATTTCACCATTTTTTACCCTTATTCCAGTTTTTTTAATAGTGAAGCGCGCTTTGGTTCCTTCAAAAAATGCAGTCTTAATATGGACTGAATTTCTTTCTATTCTAAAGTCGAATCTTTTTTTGTAGTCATTCAGCTAGGGCAGACATGCCTATTCTGATCAGTATTCTCAGACTTTGCATTCAGCCTAATAAAGTTGGCTCATATCGGTCGATATCTCCATCATTGGATGGCTCGTAGCCTCAGCATATCCATTGGGCACAACACATCTCAAGACAAGTAACCCAGGATCGTTAACATGTTCCAATGGCAATTTCCAATGGAAGTGTGGGTAGCAGGGTCACCAGACCACGGACATCAACGATAACTTAAAGGCACTGTTCGCGATAATTTTCATCCTCGAATTTTCCATGACAAACGCTTCTCGTGGCTCTCAGAAGCAGAACAGCGTCGAAAAAACGGGACGAAAAGCTACCCAGGAGCCGCAAAACAGCTTAGAAAAGCGCCATTGTGGGCAAGTCCCGCATCTTCCCGCCCCTCGACGTGAACAAAGGAACACTCGAAATCGTGAGTTGAACTATGGTTTCCGATCAAAAGCCCCGTTCTTCCCTTCATTCTCAACTTCTCTCTTTACTCAGGTCAGCTCGCACGCATTGGCTGCAAAAGACGGAAGTTACAAGCCTTGGACAACTCGTCCACCATTTTCCCTAGCTCAATTTTTGAGGGACCGTAACTACGCTCCCAGAAGGTCTTGTACGATTCCAGAAGCATCATTGGAATCAGAATGGGACCGGTTTCAAGATAGGCAAAAAAAAAACAGAAAAGCGATTTTTATCGCGAACAGTGCCTTTAATTAATTGAATACTTAGGCTGAGAACAAGATTTGGAATTGAAAAAATAAACTGTTTCCCTCAGCGAACGACAAAAAACAGGCAAAGGAGGAAAAGGGGTGTTTTTCCAGAAAGAAAAGCGATTGTTTGGGAGATCAAAGAAAAAACAAATCATAAAATTTCACATCAACATCACAAAAAATTCAAGAATTTCATTGCTTTTCTTTTAGACATTCTCAGAGAAATCCTGTTTTGTAATCCGAATGAGAAAATGTTTTTTTTTCGAACGGTCCTCGTTAAGTTAATTTCCCCGAATCAGTCTCTTGCTTTCTTTCGAGTGAATGTAATTCAGTGAATGTATTTCCTGAAATTAGTCATGAAAATGCAAAGAGAAAAAAATCAAACTGAAAATTTATTCAACTTGAAAATCAGTATGGAAAAGTGTTTACGTCCATCCGATCGCTTTTGCAAACTAATAAATATTATTTTGCTGGTTCTGTATTCCGCAATCAATTTAATACACTGATATCAATTTATATATATATAATGCTCTGAAATTCGATTTCACTTTGATTTCAAGGTTTCTGTTGAGTTGACAAGAAAAAAAAAGAGTCGTGCATACTTCATTCAAGAATGATTGCTTAGATGGAAGCGCTATTCCTTCCCGAAACACGTTCGGAAGTTCAAAAATAACATTTCAATTTCAAAAAAATATTATATTACCCTCTAGATAACATTAGGTTTCTTTGCTGCAGGATTTTTTTTGGAGGATCAGTCACAAACTCTTTTAGGTAAAAAAACAAATTTTGAGCTGAATTTTTAAAAAACCAAAGTTTTTGTATTTATTAAAAAATCTATTTTTTATTGTAATTGCAACTTTATTTTTCAACTTATCCCATAATTAGATAGGATTTTTCAGCATTACATGTTTCTTCTACCCTGGAAAATTCAAAAAAAAAATCAGAAAAAAGACAGAAACTTTTCAGCAACGAAATTCTTGAATTTTTTGTGATTTTGATGTGAAATTTTATGATTTGTTTTTTCATTGATCTCTCAAACAATCGCTTTTCCTTCTGGAAAAACAACCCTTTTCCTCCTTTGCCTGTTTTTTGTCGTTCGCTGAGGAAAACAGTTTATTTTTTCAATTCCAAATCTTGTTCTCAGACTAAGTATTCAATCTATTAAGTTATCGTTGATGTCCGTGGTCTGGTGACCCTGTTACCCACTTTTCCATTGGAAATTGCCATTGGGACATGTTAACGATCCTGGGTTACTTGTCTTGAGATGTGTTGTGCCCAATGGATATGCTGAGGCTACGAGCCATCCAATGATGGAGATATCGACCGATATGAGCCAACTTTATTATTAGGCTGAATGCAAAGACTGAGAATACAGATCAAAATAGGCATGTCTGCCCTAGCTGAATGACTACAAAAAAAAGATTCGACTTTAGAATAGAAAGAAATTCAGTCCATATTAAGACTGCATTTTTTGAAGGAACCAAAGCGCGCTTCATTATTAAAAAAAAAACTGAAATAAGGGTAAAAATTCAACCAGAACGTTGTTTTTCTCCTTTATTTTTAGGGTTTCTGCCAATTTAAGAATATCATTTTTCGATGCGAAAATAAATGCAAATAAAAAAATAAATGAAATAAGGTAAAAACAGTTCTCGAAAAAATTCGATTACATTTTCCTCATAATTAGATGCATTCATAAGCACTTATAAATGAAACATAGCGAGAATCTATTTTGAAAAGTTTGGAAGAAATATGGGGCGAAAAATTTTACACGAACTCCTTTTTTTCAGTTTTATATGAATGTTCCTCCACGTTTTTGCTTGGAAAACTGATTTTGTAAATCATAGACAGTTTCTATAACAGCTTTTTCAGACAGGTTAGGAATTGATCCGATCAAGAGAGGGCTTAGGAAATAGATCCGAGTTCTCATATTCTTTATTAACACTCACTAAATTTCTTCACACGAATTAAATGTGTAAATCTATAGAAATGTTACGGTCTAACAAAACAAACGCTCACCTGAGTTTTTGAACACCGCCTGATTTTTTAAAAATTGGTGAATAAAATGCTAATGAAGAATGTTCTAGAAAACACTCGAATGTTCTAGAATATTCATTGGAGAAGCATTAGCAAAATAAGACATATGTATGAATGTTTTAAAGTTTCAATTATGCTACTCGAAGAATGAAAAGTTGTCAAGAGGCTCCACAATTTTCTCAATATGGCATGATATGTAGTTGGATAAATAGAAAAATATTAAATCGAGTCAAACTATGGAGAAAAAATCCGGATGATATGTATCAACACTATTATTCAAAAAAATATTTTTCTCCGCTTGAGGGCGTGAAAACCATGTAAACCGAAGATATTACAAATTGATATTTTGTTTCGAGGAAGACTCGAATGTGTAGAAAATCTAGGTAATCAATAGGGAAGGTTTCCGTATTTCTCAGATGTTATTTTTGAGCTCTTCGTAAATTTTCAAATTAAAATTATAATATTGATAATCGACTTTTTAGATTTATGAACAACTGTTAGGCCGCGCAACGGAAAATGAAAATGTTCAGAGTGTTAAACAACATTAGACGATTTTAACATTACGCGAATAGAGTTATACACGAATTCTAAATCACTGGTGTGTTTCAAAGGAATGGAGACAGAAAGAGACTCACCTTTTCATCGAATCACTCCTGCGGAAAAATGAGTAATGTATAGCATCAAATTGCTAGTCAAGAAAAGTTCCATGTTAACATGTAAACATGCAAACCTTCATGAGTTAGCAAATCAATGCATTTGGGATGAGTGTTTCTTCTACAGGACAGTCATGGGAAGCAAACAGATCTGTTGAGCAGCGTCTAGTACTTTGGAGTTTAGTGGAATACTGCTGAATAACGTGGAAAATACAAAGGAGAAGGAGCCAGTCTGGAGACAATCTCGTCCGCGACGAGGGGTGGGACCAGGCCCGCCCCACTAGCCCCGCCCACCCCAGAGCGCCTCATCGGGCGCTCTCAATTTCTCTTGAGCCCAAAAATGTTCAAATTTCTAACCCACCGTATTTAATCCCTTTCCCGTTTAAAGTGTCGATGTATGGGTGTATACTAAATTGGCGACTATTTCTCGATTCTATTTCCCATATGAGCCCGACTGGAGATAGGAGAAGTAACAAGAATGTTGTTTTTGGCCGAAGAGTCATGTTTTGACTAACATAAAACAAACGAAAAATTCTTCAGCTCTTCCAAAAGTTGGAATATCCGTCTACGAAACGTCCTCTGCACAGTCAATGTTAGCTGGTTTTCACAGCTTTCCTAGAAAGAGAAGAAATAGGACGCTATTTCGAGAAAATCTGCCGAAAAACTCTGAATTTTTAAATTTTTTAAAATTGCGATATAACTTCTGAATGTCTTTTTGTACTCTGAGGTTGGGTGTTCCGAAAATATTATTGCTCACTGTTAGAATGAGTGGGTTCTAGTTATCGAGAAAATTGCACCAACACAGAAGATGCAAAATGTCGACGGTAGGGGTTGCCTTTCGTCGGGTAGAGCGCCACCCTGGTTCTATTATAACCTCATCTAAAAACTCAGAAATGAGTGAATGGCCCAAGAGATTTCCATTTATGGTTACAGCTGCTAATGCTATTTTCGAATTTCTAACATAACATGGGACAGAAAATGGGACCTCGTCGGGTCTAAAACTTCTTAAAAATCATCTTTAAAATTTTGGAAACCCGATGCTGCCTACCACTTTAAACTGATGCTAGAAGGAGAAATCATTTTAGCTGGATACATGCAAGTTCTAGTAATTGGGTAAATCGTGTCAACATCGGGGCGCAAAAGTGTCTGCGGCCAGTGTTGCCTTTGGTGACAAACAGTGCCAGCGACTTGGGCGTAATTATGCTCTCGGTTAAAGACTCGAAAATGAGCAAATATCCAAATGGACTCTATTTATGTAAAGTTTGCTTACGTTGAAAATCGATTTCTTTTTTTTCTAGGAGACTGAAAATGGCACAACACCACGCAACTTTTCGAATTCGTAATTTTTTCAAGACGATAGAACTTCCCACTCTGAAAAATTGTTGGGAAAACCTGAAACTGATATTAGCACAAGTAACACTCGGTTATCGTTTCTTTCTTGGAATATGATAGCATAAGTCTTTGCTGAAAAGTCAAATCCCGTAGGAATCGCTATTCGATGTATAATATCTCACTGACTTCTTCGTTAAGTGTCCTCTAATGAAGGCACGTAGCAGTACCTTGAATCTACATTCATATAGTGATGAAAAATCAGAAACAATTACATAAGAAAATATTTTTTGCTGGCCAAAGTCTGATGAAAATGAAGAATCTGAAAAAAAGACACTTGAAGTTTTGTTTTTGAAACTTATCTTCTCTTATCAATTAGTGTTAATGATCATGAGAATAAACAGTGAATTCCAAATTTGTTAAGAGTATAAACTTTTCGCCGGGAACGGTATTTGCAAAAAAGACGCCCAAAACCGCCGGCGACCGCGGTCGCCGGCGCCCACCGGCGGCAATGTGCACTCGCCAACCGACCGAACTGTACACGAGCGTACGACACTCGCAGCAATTTGCGCACTCCCTCAACCGCACACTAATTTGTGTCAGGCTGTCTGTCGCGTTGTCGTGTTGTTATGACCACGCGAAACTTGTGACAGCTCGTGACAACCATTGTCGTGACAACAAGCTCGTGACAGTCACGAGCCGTGTGTTGTGGGATACGATAAGAACCCATAGCTCGCGCCTTTTGGTCGCGACATGTCGTGACATGTCATGACAATTGTCGTCACGACAATGGGGGGTTTACTACCAGCCCTGAGTGCCAATTTTTGCGCGTGATAAGTCCGCGCCGTGAGGTAGTCGTCGAGGTGGGACCTACATCTACGCCTCGCAGTTGTGGTTTTGGAAATTACAGTGGTCTACAGAGGTGGGGTGCCTGGCGTGTGAGCACGGCTAGACGGGATTCGTTGGAAAAAGTCGCCAGATATGATGAAGAGATAACATTAGTTAAATTAAAGCCGATCTACTATGATCGCGGAAATTTTAGCGTATACCCTCAGCATAGACGCTATTCAAGTATCCATACTTTCCATGACTCGCGAACAAGTCAGGAGAGAAATTTGGCTGTGTATGCTAACTTTTTGCACAGCAGCGGAGGATTGGGAGAGATCGGTCATAGCCTGAACCTGTCAGTTGTTGCTTTCGCTTTATCTATTCACAAGCAGTGAAATTTTCAAACAACGTGTTAAACCGCAACCTGATTGAATAATGAGGGGTGGTTACGGCGAGAAAAAAAAATCGTGTAATGAGGGGTGGTGTTAAGGATACATATATTGTGTGCCTTCTTATTGCATTTTTCTCATTGCGGTTTCATAACTCTAAAGGGCCTGCTGCTTTTGAATCAGGTTGCTTACCATGGTGCTCAGGTCGGTACCGAAGTACGGAGAAGATGAGCAGCGACTTTATATCCTGTTTTTTTGTGGCAACGAGATGACACTCTTCGGTGTACCGTCTGCGATAATCTGCTTGCTTTAGCACCTGGTTCTCAATAGGAGTAGCATCGGCTAACAGCTGCATGTTTGTTCGGGGCACTTGTTTTCGATGTTAGGAACGATATGCGCCGTCATCATTTGCCAACCAGTCACTGAAGGTGTCACTGTTCTTCTACGTCTGTTCAGAGCGTTCACTCGGCCGACTTTCTCTGGCAACGCTTCACGACAAAAGTCCAATTTGTTACTTCTGCAATATGGGGAGCCTTTTGAGACTGCAAGATCTTCGAGATATGTCTAGCGCGAATCTTGTGCTAAGTAAGTCATTTGCGAAAATTCTTTGACTTCGAATGACATGAAAGCAGTTCCTATGCAGATGGTGGTTTTCTAGACGTGTAAGTTTAGAAATCTTCGAAATTACCTTGTTGAATGCATCAGTAGGAGAAGGTTCCACCGAATCGGAAACGTCGAGCCATGCTAACTATTGGATGCTGTGGGAGTATGTAAAAGAAGATAATGATTTTATTCAAAAGTACCAACGGTATCCAGAACGATAAAAACAAGTACAAAACATGATTCACTCGAAATGAGCCAATTCAGGCTGAAACAACGTATGAAATTGAAGACTTCCGAGGAAATAATGTATAACCTCTATAAAACGTCGAAATTCACATCATTCGAGGCGCGAGCGGCGCGCGCGACGCCTCGGCCTCCGTCTGCCCTACGCTCTTTCACTGCCTCCAACCTCCGCACCAGCACGCGTAGGAAAAGAGTGAATTTCGCCGTTTTATAGCCTATAAATTGTCCAAAGGAATGCAGTCTTCGAGCATATTAGCAACTATAAATAGTTTCACAACCTTTTCAAAGGGATTTAACGACTCATTTGAGTACGGTTGGTTGTTTCAGGTGGCCTGTTTGACTCGCGTGGATCCTTAGAGGAAAGGCTTGATCAGAATTTTGATTTCGAGATTTTCCGTTAAATCGCAACGCAGGCCATAGGTTATCCCAGAAAACGTGCGAAAAGCGCGAGAAAAAACAGTCTTCTTTGGAACATTCCAGCTATTTCAGCCGATCACTTAAAGGCAGTGTTCACGACAAAAAAATGTGTTTCAGTTTCCACAAGGAATGGGTAGTGGAGGGGCACACTGTAACGTTGACGTCGAAAGAACACAAAAAAACGAGCCAGGAAAAGCTCCAAAAGAGCTCGAAGTTGCCACTTCGAGCGCAAGGCAAACCTCAAAAGCGCAGCACACGCCCACCGACGTGAACAAATGAATGCTTAAGATCATGAGATGAGCGATGATTTTCAATCATTAGCCCCGTTCTTCCCTTCATTCTCAACTTCTCTCTTCACTCAAGCCAGCTCGCATAGATCGGCTGCAAAAGACGGAGGTTACAAGCTTCGGACAACTCGTCCACCATGTTTCCTTGGCTCAATTTTTGAGGGACCATAACTCCGTTCCCAGAAGGTCATGTACGATTTTAGAGACATCGTAGGAATCAGCATGGGGCCGTTTTAAAGATAGGCGGGGAAACAGAAAAACAATTTTTATCGTGAACACTGCCTTTAAAGGCACATCCCAGCCTAAGGGGTAAAATAAGATATTATGGTCCGCAAACCGTGTATAGCAACCCCGCCAAGCGCGAGATCTCAATCGGCTCAATTAAAAGGGAAACTACAAGGAAAAAGTCGACACAGCCCACACTACCCCAAAAAGCATAATCAAGCGTTTTGCTCGACGAGGGCACCAAAATCTTTGCAAACGGAAAAATTGCGGTTTATATAGCGATGCTCAATGAGAAAACTCATTCTGGTGGAGTTCTTGGTTTTCTTTTCAAAGCGGTGTGCGTGGTCAGGCTTCTGAGGTATTGTGGGCGGGACCTACTTTTTTCCTGTAGTTTCTCATTATTTGGGCGAATTGAGATCTCGCCCTAGGCAGGGTTGCTATGCACGGTGGCCGGACTATAATAACAAATTTTACCCCTGAGGTTGGACTGTGCCTTGGATCACAAAGGTGTGCTCGGCCTCCACGTTTTCAGCCATTGCCCGCGCATTCTTCACAACGCGCGGTCAAAATAGTATCCCAGCAGCGCCATGAACGCCGTGAGTGCGGTGACCCCGCTGCGAAGCGGCGAAAAGACCATCCACACGCCATAAAGATCTCGACATTTTGACGCCGTTATCATGGTGTGAATACCGGAACTCTTTGCTTACATACCATTTTCTCCATGAGTAACGGCTAATAGCTTCCAAGACTTCAAGATGGGGTTCATCTATGTAGTTTAATTCATCCTATCGAGACCAAATTCTGGAAAGGTCAAAATGTAACCGAACCTTGCCTCTAAAAGCACAGTACACACTCAGATATGGACTTTGTCGTTTTCATTCAATCCTGTGATATTACTCTCCTGAATAACACGTGGCAAGTGCGAGACCACAATTCCTCCGAGATATAGGCGACCACCAGCAGCTGGATGAATGAATGAATTTCTACCGCGTCGTCGTTCTTTACTTTCTTGCCGGTCTGTCTCCTCATTCTGGTTCGTTCTCGTGCAGCAACTGCAATCGAAGAAAATTACAGGCTCGAGACAACTCATACGAAAATTTTTCAGCACAAAATATGGGCATTTTTGAGCAGCCGTAACTCGTTCATAAAAGGCCTCGAGCGATTTCGGAGATATCATTGTGACCAGCGTATGACTTTCTTAAAGGCACTGTTCGCGATTAAAATCGCTTTTCTGTTCCTTTGCCTATCTTGAAACCGGTCCCATTCCGATTCCAATAATGCTTCTGGAATCGTACAAGACCTTCTGGGAATGGAGTTATGGTCCCTCAAAAATTGAGCTAGGGAAAATGGTGTACGAGTTGTCCGAGGCTTGTAACTTCCATCATTTGCAGCCAATGTATGCGAGCTGACCTGAGTAAAGAGAGAAGTTGAGAATGAAGAGAAGAACGGGGCTTTTGATTGGAAACCGTAGCTCAACCCACGATTTCAAGTGTTCCTTTGTTCACGTCGAGGGGCGGGAAGAGGCGGGGCTTGCCCACAATGGCGGGGTTTGCCCACTTTTCTAAGCCGTTTTGCGGCTCCTGGGTAGCTTTTCGTCCCGTTTTTTCGACGCTGTTCTGCTTCTGAGAGCCACGAGAAGCGTTTGTCATAAAAAATTCGAGGATGAAGTTTATCGCTAACAGTGCCTTTAAGCATACAACCCTGGAAAATATGTTTTGGGTGTTCTGTGCGTTTAAAGAAATGCCGATAAAGAAAGCGGTTCGATATAAATACGTGAGGCGTATGAGGTATGGAAAACGTCCACGACGTGTGAAATTCTGCTATGAAGGAAGTGAGCCACTCGTCTCCTTCTCCCCACATTTTCTCGCTTTCTCTACACTCGCTCCACGCAAGCACGCGAAGGAACAGAGTAAATTTTGCTCCGAAACAGAGGGTATGTCGATGGGATCAGATTCGAAACCTTTTGACTATAGTTTAAAAGCACTGTGTGCTTCAATGGGGTGATTTTCGTATTTATTTAGAAACTGTAACTTCTGCATCTTTTCTTCTGTGCCGATACTTAAAGGCACCAACGTCATATTTGAGTACAACAAGGTATTCCCCAACCAGAAAAATTCGTTTTACAAAACGTCCAACATTTTTTAAAATCTTTTTTTCGATTCTCGGAGAAGTGCACAAAAGAACTTCGCAGGTTGGGAAATATGTACCTCGTGGTACCCAAACATGACGTTCAGTGTCTTGATCAGGGGTGTGCGGCAAAGGAATTTCAAATTTCGGCAAACGGCAACGGCAACGGCAAGCCCCAAAAATGACCGGCAAACGGCAAAATATGTTTTGTGCTATAATACACCAACATTTGCGTACAAGGGAGGGTTGACAACTTCAGATGGAGTTTCGAGATGCAATTTTAATATGTTCTAGGGGGAGGTCAGTGTTCCAGTATCCCATGCTCAGCATCTTCTAAACGCCTAAGGCAGTCACTAAAAGGTGAAAATCTGATCAAGGCCAGAGCGGTTCGGCCGAAGCGAGTAGAGCCGATTCAACGATTGATTTACCTTTGGATGTGTTCAGAATAGATGTAGAAAATTTTGGTGTATTGATTCTGTTTAGATCAGAAATTATGCATTGTTGCTCAATTTTTGGTCTGTTCTGAACATACACAAAGGTAATTCAATCCTTAAAGGCAATGTTCACGATGGAAATCGTTGTTTGTTTTTCCGCTTATCTTGAAAAGGGCCCCATACTGATCCCAATGATGTCTCTGATGTCGTACAAGATCATCTGGGAACGGAGTTATGGTCCCTCAAAGATTGAGCTATGGAAAATGGTGGACGAGTTGTCCGAGGCTTGTAACTTCCGTATTTTGCAGCCGATCTATGCGAGCTGACCTGAGTAAAGAGAGAAGCCGAGAATGAAGGGAAGAACGGGGCTAATGTTTGGAAATCATCGCTCATCTCACGATCTCGAGCATTCATTTGTTTACGTCGGTGGGCGTGTGATGCGCTTTTGGGGTTTGCCTTGCGTTCAAAGTGGCAAATACGGGCTTTTTTGGAGCTCTTCCTGGCTCGTTTTCATGCGTTCTTTCGACGTTAGGATTACAGTTAGCCCCTCCACTACCCTTTTCTAGTGGAAACTGAAACACATTTTTTTATAGTGAACTCTGCCTTTAAGTCAGCTCTAATCACTTTGGCCGAACCGTTCTGGCCTTGCTCAAATTTGAAACTTTTTAGGGACTGCCTGAGGCATTTAGCAAATTTAAAATATGGGATATTGGAACACTGTCCTCCACCTAGAACATATAATAGAAAAACATCCCGAAACTCTATCTGGTGTAGGCAACCTTTCCTTGTTAGTCATGTCGTATTCCATGCAATATCTGCCAGTCACTATGAGCCTGACGTTTCAAAAGCCTTTACAGGAATAAAAATCCTATATATCAGAATCCACTTGAAAGCCTCAGGTCATCAGGAGTCACTACCAAGATCAACAAAGCTGTAAGCTATTTTTGGAGGGGGGAGGAGCCTGCTGCCAGCGCGTCCCAGCCTAGTCGATCCGGGGAAAATCACCAAACCGTAAGCAAGCTTGGTGCGATGGGAGTGAGCGCCGACCGAAAGACTGTGGAAGATACTGGTACCACAATTAGGTGCGAATAGAAAGGTGAATACGCGATGATTGGTCGGGATTGATGGCAAAAGACAGTTCACACTGCGATCAGCAGCGCACGGTTTAGGGTATAGCCGGAGTCACAATTTTTACTGTTAATAGCAAGAAGTAGGCTCAAGGATTTCAATTTCGCTCCCTTCAAACTACGATTGAATGGTTAGTCTTGTGAGGCTACAGGAATGGAGGGAGACTAGTCTAGTCGAATGCAGTGCTCACGGTAAAAGCAGCCTTCGAATTTTCAAATCAAGAGCTCCGAGGGGCATGTTGATCGAATGCGCAGAATGAGGGGCGTTTGACTGGCACATGCGACGCGCGCGACGGGAAGTCCGCTGCGCTGGCTTCGTCGCTGGAGCGCCGCGTGCAGTGCGCTAGCCAGCTGGACTGCTCTTGAGCTCTCTCCTTTCTGAGTATTCGGCCCACAAGCTGGCACGGGGCCAATTACAGCAACAATGAAATAAGCAATAAATTTATCCCAAAACTTGAGTTTGGTTTACTCGCCCCACTCACCTCCCCTGTAGCTAACGAGGAAAAGGGTGGAGCGAGTACACCACGTTCAAGTTTCGGGGCGTATGTTGCTCATGGTTGCTCGTTTTGAGCAGTTTTCCCACATAGTTGTTACAATGGGTCTCGGACCCTTGGATTTCTGGTGAAAAGTTGAATGCGGTTTTAATAGTTGCCTTCAAAGATTTTTCATCTTTACACCATTTCCTAGCAAACCCAGCTCTGTCGTAGAAGGCACAGTCAAACCTCAGTATCGATTTTCTGGTTCTTTGCCTATCTTGAGAACGGTCCCACGCTGATTCCAATGATATCTCTGAAATCGTTTGAGACCCCCCAGGAACGGAGTTAAGGCCCCTCAAAAATTGAGCTACGGAATCATGGTGAACGAGTTTTCCTGGGCAACTTCCGTCATTTGCAACCTACATATGTATGCGAGTCGATCAGAATAAAGAGAGATGCTGAGAATGAAGGGATGAACGGGGCTTTTGATCAGAAATCATCTCTCATCTCACCACTATTGAGCTCGAAATATCGTAAAATGGGCGTGCCAAAGTGGCTTCCGGGGGTGGGCGCCCCAGGGTGGCTTCCTCCTATATCTCGCTTATTCAGAGGAATTGAGAGCTCGCACTTGGCAGGTGTTCTACGGGGTGGGCCTACCTCACAATTATGTGGAACTCTTAGATTTCGTCCCTGAGCTTGGACTGTGCCTTTAAGTTAACCTTTCATTTCAGCTAATGATCTCGAAATCGAAAATATTATTGACCACTGCCTTTAATGACCGCCTTGAATATTGTTCAACTTTTAAAAAGCCGGACAAAGTGTTTGCAGAACTGATAATTTTCCTGTCCCAATTATTACCATCAGCCAACCAACCGACGACAAGTGATCCTATATACACAAGTTCTCCTCTGGTTCATATGTCTGAATAATGTTGCTTTTGCGCTACAGCTTTGATATGACTTGGATTTGTAATCTTAGAACTTGCAGTAATCGGTATGCCTCTGAAAAAGTTTTTTGTTGCAATTATGGCAATCTTAAAGGACTACGAATTTGATGATCAAAGAAAGACATCTGGAGACTTTCAAACATTTTAGAATTCGAACGAACTCCTCTGATTACCCAGTCGAGATGTTTTCATGATTTACCGATTGAAAGGGTACAACTACTCAGGTTTAAAAAGTACGACAATTTTACCAGAGATTTACGGATAATCTCTGGTAAATGTGTTTTTTTACTAAAATACGACCTTTTTACCAGAGATTTCCCACTAGTCTCTGTAAGTGGTGATAATTCAGTAAATTACTAGAGATTTACTACTAAATTTTACTGTAGATGATCAGCTCCAGTGGTAATTTACCAAAATTTGTTCGATTTTTACTAAATTGTGACATTTCGGAAGTTTCTCGTAAAAAGAGGGAAGGATTGACCCAGGCACGTAGACAACCTACTGGACGTCTCCCTGATGGGCGGGATGGTTACGAGAACGCAGTTGGTGAAGAGAAAGGCGGGTGTACGCTACGCGCAGTCGCGCCTGGGCTGGCGTACATCGTTGAAACTTCACGCGCACGTCCAATGAGCGCGCGAAACCGATGCGACATTTCATAGTTGACGATGCGGAGACACGAGCAAGATGTTGCGACAAAAATAACGCCGATTCTTAAACCTCAAAAAACGCGGTGAGACACATTAATGCTGCTTTACGCGCTCGCTGATTGCGAAAGCGATCATAGTGCATCGAGTTCGCGCGCATCACCGACGTGAGCGCGCTCGCCTTTAATGGTGAATATCGGCGAAACCACGCTCAAGAGCAAAGGTAATGTATCGCGCCATCGAGGTGCATATGCGCCAACTACACGCGCCCTCTGAATTGACACGCGCACAGTTTGGATGATGTGTGACGGCACCACTACACTCAAAACCAACAGTCGTGACAGCGGCAATGTGTGCGCACGTACATCAGAATTGTGTATCGCGCCGTCAAATGTGCGCTCACATTAAAAAATCTTCGCGCGTCCTCCGATTATTCACGCGCCCAACTTCAATGGGGTGTGCCGACACATTCGGGCTCAAGAACGACGGCGGTGTATCGTGCTATGGGAAGCACGCATATTGAGCAACTGACGCTATGCCCGCGCGTGACGCGCAGACATGTCGTCAAGTCATTCACACTCCAAAGCCACACCCACTCGTCATGCAAGCGGCGCGCTTCCGCTGAATAGCCTCGGAGCGCTAATGATCTGCTGTTGCTGCATTTTTTGCCAACAATCTCTTGCTTACTCTTCCATCCTATCGCGCATTATTTTTTGTTGCATTGACGTGTGATGCTTGTGGTTCTCCATAATCTTCTCAGACTCTGCGAGGGGGGGGGGACAAGCGTCGGACATTAGAGCCCGTTTTCGACTTAAATGAGCGACAGCGGAGACCTCTCCCGAGGCCGGCTTCAGGGGCGGCATGCATGAACGCTGCGAAGAAGATCAGGGAGCCGTTCCGCGTCCCATGCGCGTAACGTCGAGCCACGGGACGGCCCCAAGTGCATGGCGTAAGTTGGTGTGTCGCGGAAGTGAATGCATCTTCTACAGTAAACTCTACGCCAAGCGGCATTTTTTTGTCATACCAGTCGCTCTTTGGTACTTTTTTGACATCCCATGCTTCTCAATAATTAGAGGCAAACGCGCAGTTTACGACAATAGAGGGCAGAGAAGGCATAGTAGGCCAAACGCACTCATGGCCATTCACGTCAAGCTTTGTCTCGATCTGACACTATTTGACCTGATCGATTTATTGGCCGATGACTCCAACCCCGCCAGCTTGCTGACGTCATCATTTAATTCATTTCCTTTGACTAGTTCGTTGTTTTGATTATTCAGTTGTTTGTTGTTTTGTGTATTCAATTCGATTCAAGGTGCAAAACTAGTTGGGGGGAAACACTTGAGATTCACCCATGGAAATGGAAAGATTCGTCCATTAAAAGGAAAAATTTTCCGTTAGGTGCATGATAACGTTATCACTCGTATTTTGCTAGAAATTTCATAATATTAAACGATTTTTGAAGCGGTATCATTCGTTCCTCTCTTGAATTCTGAGTAGCCTACGCAACTAGTTTTGCACCCAATTCAGTTCAATTTAATCTATTACACGACGAACCCTTGGGCTTAAGCCACGTGCGCGACACACCCAATTTTACGCGCAAATCGTTAAATCACCGCGATAACGTATAAGTGAAAGTTTTCACAGTATCAAGGGGAACTATCCGAGCTTTTGGCCGAATGGCCGAATTCGTTCTCAGATACACCGGATCATATCCCCCTGCAATTCATAAAAAAGGTGATCCCGGCAATAGTGAGCCAGCTCGCTCATGTTTTTAACCTGAGTTCATGAGGGCTGATATTTCAAGTCGCTGGCGTACTTCGTACGCCGTACGATTTTTCAACTCGATTGGGGAGCGGTCATTGCTCACCCGTGCGTTCTGCGTTGCGGTTCGTGAGCGTCGCGCGCGGCGGGAAGAGCGGCGAAGCGATATCCCAGCATTCAAGTAAAATCAAGTAAACTAGCATGTTTTGGAGCATTATTTGAATTGATGTGTTCGTTTTATGCCCCTAACGATAACCGTTTTGCCGTATATGGTGCAGATGACTCTTTCACACGATGGCGGGTTTTCCGCGTTCGCCGTGCGCGCGACACTTGCCGGACCGTGACGCGTACGCACGCAAGTGAGCAATGGCATGGCGCCAACTCGATAAAGTGAACACATTCTGTCAACAGAGTGAACAATGATCATTCAGTGATTATTCACCTTTCGAAACTCGTAAGTACTCCGCGAAATCCCAAAAAACATCAATCAACACGGATTTAGAAGGAAATTCTGATTTGTGCGTAAAATTAGGTGTGTCGCGTAAGTGGCTGTGTACTAGGTCATATATTCGACGCCATGTCCCATGCGCGCTGTGTCTGCGAGGCTGAAGCCGAACCCGTGTCCATAAAACAACTAAAAAACAAACAAGTAATGAAACAAAACAAAATCAATTGCTTATAGCTAAGAATCGTTTCCACACCTCAGGTAAACCTCGAGAGCTTTCTTGAATGTGGACAAAGACCTACTGACCAGGCCCATTCTATGCAACTTATTTATTCCGACGCCAGCTCTATTTACGAAGAAGTGCAATCGGCACATTCCGTCTAGGCCCAAGACTAGTGAACTGTTAGGACTAGACTTGTTTCACATCAATTTCCAACATGGATGAGTCAGACGGCCACACTTTCTGCTAGAGTTTCATGTAGTCGGTGCTCTTAAACAAGTATTTTGTTTTTGTTCTGTTTGCCTCTGATCGCATGCTGTCGTAATTAACCTTCCTTACATACCTATATGCATTTGTAACTGTATTGCTTCGCTACAAAAGGTTTATGATTTGGCATTGAAGAAGTTGTGAGAATCTCGTTAGAAGAAGTGAAATGCTTCTTGTGTATGATTTGTCATGCAACTCGGAGGAAATGCTAAAAATCCAGTGAAATGATGGACCACTGATTTGGCTGCGCACTTGTTTATTAAATAGCAAAAATTCAGTGGAGCATTGAAAACCCAAATCACGCGCGTGCTTCACGTTGTGTGATGTTGTTTTAACTTATATTAAATAAATCTTTTCAGAATCGCTGTTCCTGAATATTCGGGTGTAAGCCAAAACTTGATTCTTAGCTTTGCAAACTTGAGCTGTAACCATTTGCTTTATTCTAGAAAACATTTTCTAGAACGATTTTGACTATTGGAAATCTTTTCGAACTTTGCAGTTAAAAGCCATCATTTCCGTTTATCAGACTTTAGCCCCACTTTTCTAGCTTTATCGCCAGCAAAACGTTATTTACGGAAGGATTTTATTCATTATACGTGAGGTCGAAGCACGAAAAGCACGCGACACTCCTTTTTAAAAATCTTAAACACGGCGTACAGTAGTGGAGCGAGCGATCTACCGCATTGATATTATCAGTCACGTGGCATGTGGGATCAATATCACTCACCACGGCGTGCGACGTAGATATTCATTTTTCTACTCATTTTCTTGTTTCTCAATAATCTTGCATTTTTCATACTCGCAATCCTGAATTCGCTCAAAAAAATAGGTACTTTTGAGTTGATAATGAAAGGTCTATTTTCAGGTGATGTTCTCGTACTTCACTCGTTCTCTAGAGGCTTCGGAAAATTTGTTTTAGAAAGGTGCGGCTCAGCTTTAAGGAAAGATGAGTAAAGGTCTTTTTTGAACCGCGAATAGTCTATCTGTGATGTGTTTCTTGACTTTTTCATCAATTTTCATTTTTTCATTGATTCATTGGCACTGTTTTCCCACCTTATTAAATATTTTCTGAAAATCGGGATGAACCTGAACCCATATTTGATCTAAGAGAATTTAACCCATGTCTGAATTAGGCGTGTCACTCATGGCGTGGTGATTGCCAGGAGTGTGCGTTAAAAATATTTCTTCCTTTATTCGTTAATTTTTGCCAAGAAAACAGCGTTAACGTGGTACGGCATGAGGTGTGGACAGGGCTAAATTGACCCAGACCCCCCTCCAAGAGCAAATTGTTGGCGATTATCTCAGACCCATATCGATGCGTTATTTTATCTACTTTTCTGTTGTAAAATCTGAAGAAGAAGACGTTATAACGCACAGCGCTGGTACTTACAATGAAGAGCTGCGATAAACAGTTGCAAGACAGAAGCCTTGTGAAGCTTTGTGCGAACGGCCGCGTCGAGTGTCATTATTAGGGCGCGCAGGCTAACGACAGCCCCGAAACATCGCCAAGTGTTCGCATTTTGTCTCCCATCACTGAAGAGAATGTTGCTCGTATGAAATACATAAGTCCTGACAGAGGAGAGCTCCACAATTATTAAATTTGGAATCTTTCCAATCGATAGAATTTCTTTATTACGCAACTTTTTTCTGAGTTTCGAGAAGACAGAGTGCGCATTGCAAATCATTTTGCTTTCTTCTGTTCTTCTAAAGAATTGCGGTCGGCTAAGATCATTTACGAAGCTTGATGCTCCAAAAACACCCAAAGTTCTGGCTGGCTCAAAATGGATGTGGTGTCGGTCATCTAACACTCTCTCATAGAATGTTTATGCGACCGCGGAAAATTTTCGAAAACCATTTTGGCACAAACTTTACTTGCAACAAAGACTTGAAAACGGTTTTGATGCAAAGCTTAAATCCAATTTAACGATGTGTTCAACATGATCTGGTTTTAGACCGGGATTATACTTCCCGCGACCGATGACGACGACAGTGCATATCAGGTGTATCGAATTTCGGTCGATACTTAAGGTAAACATTGCGTCGCGTCGCTCGTCGCTGGATGTATGATCCCGACCTTACAATGGCTTTTCCCATGTTTTCGATAAACTAGGCCTCTCTAGTGAACCAAAGTGCCATTTTCGATCACTGGAGAGGCGCAGTTCAAGATTCAAGAACGTGGTCTCCTGCGCGATGTCTTCAAGGACGGGTTTCAACCGGGACTATGTCTCCAACGACGAGCGACGCGACGCAATATTTACCACCCGGCCAAAGCGCCGCTTCGCGGCGCTTTGTCCGGGAACCATAAGCCACGGGGGTTCGCGCCGCTTCGCGGCGCTCTGCCGTAAAGCCAAGTGGATTTTCTGAATGTATTAAATCGCTCACGGTCAGAAAAAAACCCGGCAAAAGCGCCGCTTCGCGGCGCTTTGTCCGGGAACCATAAGCCGGGGGGTTCGCACCGCTTCGCGGCGCTGTGCCCAAAAACCAAGTGGATTTTCTGAACGAATTAAATCTCTCACGGTCAGAAAAAGCCGGCCAGCGCCGCTTCGCGGCGCTTTGTCCGGGAACCATAAGCCAGGGGTTCGCGCCGTTTCGCGGCGCTCTGCCCAAAACCAAGTGGATTTTCTGAACGTATTAAATCTCTCATGGTCAGAAACCCGGCCAAAGCGCCGCTTCGCGGCGCTTTGTCCGGGAACCATAAGCCGGGGGGTTCGCGCCGCTTCGCGGCGCTCTGCCCAAAAACCAAGTGGATTTTCTGAACGAATTAAATCTCTCACGGTCAGAAAAAAACCGGCCAAAGCGCCGCTTCGCGGCGCTTTGTCCGGGAACCATAAGCCGGGGGGTTCGCGCCGCTTCGCGGCGCTCTGCCCAAAAACCAAGTGGATTTTCTGAACGAATTAAATCTCTCACGGTCAGAAAAAAAAACCGGCCAAAGCGCCGCTTCGCGGCGCTTTGTCCGGGTACCATAAGCCAGGGGGTTCGCGCCGTTTCGCGGCGCTCTTCCCAAAAACCAAGTGGATTTTCTGAACGTATTAAATCTCTCACGGTCAGAAAGAAAAACCCGGCCAAAGCGCCGCTTCGCGGCGCTTTGTCCGGGAACCATAAGCCGGGGGGTTCGCGCCGCTTCGCGGCGCTCTGCCCAAAAACCAAGTGGATTTTCTGAACGAATTAAATCTCTCACGGTCAGAAAAAAAACCGGCCAAAGCGCCGCTTCGCGGCGCTTTGTCCGGGAACCATAAGCCGGGGGGTTCGCGCCGCTTCGCGGCGCTCTGCCCAAAAACCAAGTGGATTTTCTGAACGAATTAAATCTCTCACGGTCAGAAAAAAAAACCGGCCGAAGCGCCGCTTCGCGGCGCTTTGTCCGGGAACCACAAGCCAGGGGGTTCGCGCCGCTTCGCGGCGCTCTGCCCTAAAGCCAAGTGGATTTTCTGAATGTATTAAATCGCTCACGGTCAGAAAAAAAACCCGGCCAAAGCGCCGCTTCGCGGCGCGTTGTCCGGGATCCATAAGCCGGGGGGTTCGCGCCGCTTCGCGGCGCTCTGCCCAAAAACCAAGTGGATTTTCTGAACGAATTAAATCTCTCACGGTCAGAAAGAAAAACCCGGCCAAAGCGCCGCTTCGCGGCGCTTTGTCCGGGAACCATAAGCCGGGGGGTTCGCGCCGCTTCGCGGCGCTCTGCCCAAAAACCAAGTGGATTTTCTGAACGAATTAAATCTCTCACGGTCAGAAAAATCAAACCGGCCAAAGCGCCGCTTCGCGGCGCTTTGTCCGGGAACCATAAGCCGGGGGGTTCGCGCCGCTTCGCGGCGCTCTGCCCAAAAACCAAGTGGATTTTCTGAACGAATTAAATCTCTCACGGTCAAAAAAAAACCGGCCAAAGCGCCGCTTCGCGGCGCTTTGTCCGGGTACCATAAGCCAGGGGGTTCGCGCCGTTTCGCGGCGCTCTGCCCAAAAACCAAGTGGATTTTCTGAACGTATTAAATCTCTCACGGTCAGAAAAAAAACCCGGCCAAAGCGCCGCTTCGCGGCGCTTTGTCCGGGAACCATAAGCCGGGGGGTTCGCGCCGCTTCGCGGCGCTCTGCCCAAAAACCAAGTGGTTTTTCTGAACGAATTAAATCTCTCACGGTCAGAAAAAAAACCCGGCCAAAGCGCCGCTTCGCGGCGCTTTGTCCGGGAACCATAAGCCAGGGGGTTCGCGCCGCTTCGCGGCGCTCTGCCCTAAAGCCAAGTGGATTTTCTGAATGTATTAAATCGCTCACGGTCAGAAAAAAAACCGGCCAAAGCGCCGCTTCGCGGCGCTTTGTCCGGGTACCATAAGCCAGGGGGTTCGCGCCGCTCCGCGGCGCTGTGCCCAAAAACCAAGTGGATTTTCTGAACGAATTAAATCTCTCACGGTCAGAAAAAAAACCGGCCAAAGCGCCGCTTCGCGGCGCTTTGTCCGGGAACCATAAGCCGGGGAGTTCGTGCCGCTTCGCGGCGCTCTGCCCAAAAACCAAGTGGTTTTTCTGAACGAATTAAATCCCTCACGGTCAGAAAAAAAACCGGCCAAAGCGCCGCTTCGCGGCGCTTTGTCCGGGAACCATAAGCCGGGGGTTCGCGCCGCTTCGCGGCAATCTGCCCAAAAACCCTGTGAATTTTCTGAACGAATTAAATCTCTCACGGTCAGAAAAAAAGGCCCGGCAAAGCGCCGCTTCGCGGCGCTTTGTCCGAACCATAAGCCAGGGGGTTCGCGCCGCTTCGCGGCGCTCTGCCCAAACCAAGTGGATTTTCTGAACGAATTAAATCTCTCACGGTCAGAAAAAACCCGGCAAAGCGCCGCTTCGCGGCGCTTTGTCCGGGAACCATAAGTTGGTTCGCGCCGCTTCGCGGCGCTCTGCCCAAAACCAAGTGGATTTTCTGAACGAATTAAATCTCTCACGGTCAGAAAAACCCGGCCAAAGCGCCGCTTCGCGGCGCTTTGTCCGGGAACCATAAGCTGGGGGTTCGCGCCGCTTCGCGGCGCTCTGCCCAAAAACCAAGTGGATTTTCTGAACGAATTAAATCTCTCACGGTCAGAAAAAACCCGGCCAAAGCGCCGCTTCGCGGCGCTTTGTCCGGGAACCATAAGCCAGGGGTTCGCGCCGTTTCGCGGCGCTCTGCCCAAAACCAAGTGGATTTTCTGAACGAATTAAATCTCTCACGGTCAGAAACTGGCCAAAGCGCCGCTTCGCGGCGCTTTGTCCGGGAACCATAAGCCAGGGGTTCGCGCCGCTTCGCGGCGCTCTGCCCAAAACCAAGTGGATTTTCTGAACGAATTAAATCTCTCACGGTCAGAAACCCGGTCGCGCCGCTTCGCGGCGCTTTGTCCGGGAACCATAGTTGGGGTTCGCGCGCTTCGCGGCGCTCTGCCCAAAACCAAGTGGATTTTCTGAACGTATTAAATCTCTCACGGTCAGAAAAAACCCGGCCAAAGCGCCGCTTCGCGGCGCTTTGTCCGGGAACCATAAGCCAGGGGTTCGCGCCGCTTCGCGGCGCTCTGCCCAAAAACCAAGTGGATTTTCTGAACGAATTAAATCTCTCACGGTCAGAAACCCGGCCAAAGCGCCGCTTCGCGGCGCTTTGTCCGGGAACCATAAGCCAGGGGTTCGCGCCGTTTCGCGGCGCTCTGCCCAAAAACCAAGTGGATTTTCTGAACGTATTAAATCTCTCACGGTCAGAAACCCGGCCAAAGCGCCGCTTCGCGGCGCTTTGTCCGGGAACCATAAGCCAGGGGTTCGCGCCGCTTCGCGGCGCTCTGCCCAAAAACCAAGTGGATTTTCTGAACGAATTAAATCTCTCACGGTCAGAAAAACCGGCCAAAGCGCCGCTTCGCGGCGCTTTGTCCGGGAACCATAAGCCGGGGTTCGCGCCGCTTCGCGGCGCTCTGCCCAAAACCAAGTGGATTTTCTGAACGAATTAAATCTCTCACGGTCAGAAAGCCGGCAAAGCGCCGCTTCGCGGCGCTTTGTCCGGGAACCATAAGTTGGGGTTCGCGCGCTTCGCGGCGCTCTGCCCAAAACCAAGTGGATTTTCTGAACGAATTAAATCTCTCACGGTCAGAAACCCGGCCAAAGCGCCGCTTCGCGGCGCTTTGTCCGGGAACCATAAGTTAGGGGTTCGCGCGCTTCGCGGCGCTCTGCCCAAAAACCAAGTGGATTTTCTGAACGTATTAAATCTCTCACGGTCAGAAAGGCCAAAGCGCCGCTTCGCGGCGCTTTGTCCGGGAACCATAAGCCAGGGGTTCGCGCCGCTTCGCGGCGCTCTGCCCAAAAACCAAGTGGATTTTCTGAACGTATTAAATCTCTCACGGTCAGAAAAAGCCCGGCCAAAGCGCCGCTTCGCGGCGCTTTGTCCGGGAACCATAAGCCAGGGGTTCGCGCCGCTTCGCGGCGCTCTGCCCAAAAACCAAGTGGATTTTCTGAACGTATTAAATCTCTCACGGTCAGAAAAAGGCGCGCCGCTTCGCGGCGCTTTGTCCGGGAACCATAAGCCAGGGGTTCGCGCCGCTTCGCGGCGCTCTGCCCAAAACCAAGTGGATTTTCTGAACGTATTAAATCTCTCACGGTCAGAAACCCGGCCAAAGCGCCGCTTCGCGGCGCTTTGTCCGGGAACCATAAGTCAGGGGTTCGCGCCGCTTCGCGGCGCTCTGCCCAAAACCAAGTGGATTTTCTGAACGAATTAAATCTCTCACGGTCAGAAAAAAACTGGCAAAGCGCGCTTCGCGGCGCTTTGTCCGGGAACCATAAGCCGGGGTTCGCGCCGCTTCGTGGCGCTCTGCCCAAAAACCAAGTGGATTTTCTGAACGTATTAAATCTCTCACGGTCAGAAAAAATACCCGGCCAAAGCGCCGCTTCGCGGCGCTTTGTCCGGGTACCATAAGCCAGGGGGTTCGCGCCGTTTCGCGGCGCTCTGCCCAAAAACCAAGTGGATTTTCTGAACGTATTAAATCTCTCACGGTCAGAAAAAATACCCGGCCAAAGCGCCGCTTCGCGGCGCTTTGTCCGGGAACCATAAGCCAGGGCGCTCGCGCCGCTTCGCGGCGCTCTGCCCTAAAGCCAAGTGGATTTTCTGAATGTATTAAATCGCTCACGGTCAGAAAAAAAAACCGGCCAAAGCGCCGCTTCGCGGCGCTTTGTCCGGGTACCATAAGCCAGGGGGTTCGCGCCGTTTCGCGGCGCTCTGCCCAAAAACCAAGTGGATTTTCTGAATGTATTAAATCGCTCACGGTCAGAAAAACCGGCTGCGCCGCTTCGCGGCGCTTTGTCCGGGAACCATAAGCCGGGGGGATTCGCGCCGCTCCGCGGCGCTGTGCCCAAAAACCAAGTGGATTTTCTGAACGAATTAAATCTCTCACGGTCAAAAAAAAACCGGCCAAAGCGCCGCTTCGCGGCGCTTTGTCCGGGAACCATAAGCCAGGGGGTTCGCGCCGCTTCGCGGCGCTCTGCCCAAAAACCAAGTGGATTTTCTGAACGAATTAAATCTCTCACGGTCAGAAAAAAACCCGGCCAAAGCGCCGCTTCGCGGCGCTTTGTCCGGGAACCATAAGCCAGGGGGTTCGCGCCGCTTCGCGGCGCTCTGCCCTAAAGCCAAGTGGATTTTCTGAATGTATTAAATCTCTCACGGTCAGAAAAAAACCCGGCCAAAGCGCCGCTTCGCGGCGCTTTGTCCGGGAACCATAAGCCGGGGGGTTCGCGCCGCTTCGCGGCGCTCTGCCCAAAAACCAAGTGGATTTTCTGAACGAATTAAATCTCTCACGGTCAGAAAAAAACCCGGCCAAAGCGCCGCTTCGCGGCGCTTTGTCCGGGAACCATAAGCCGGGGGGTTCGCGCCGCTTCGCGGCGCTCTGCCCAAAAACCAAGTGGATTTTCTGAACGAATTAAATCTCTCACGGTCAGAAAAAAACCGGCCAAAGCGCCGCTTCGCGGCGCTTCGTCCGGGAACCATAAGCCGGGGGGTTCGCGCCGCTTCGCGGCGCTCTGCCCAAAACCAAGTGGATTTTCTGAACGAATTAAATCTCTCACGGTCATAAAAAAACCCGGCCAAAGCGCCGCTTTGCGGCGCTTTGTCCGGGAACCGTAAGCCAGGGGGTTCGCGCCGCTTCGCGGCGCTCTGCCCAAAAACCAAGTGGATTTTCTGAATGGATTAAATCTCTCACGGTCAGAAAAAAACCCGGCCAAAGCGCCGCTTCGCGGCGCTTTGTCCGGGAACCATAAGCCGGGAGGTTCGCGCCGCTTCGCGGCGCTCTGCCCAAAAACCAAGTGGATTTTTTGAAAGAATTAAATCTCTCACGGTCAGAAAAAAAAACCCGGCCAAAGCGCCGCTTCGCGGCGCTTTGTCCGGGAACCATAAGCCGGAAATTCGCGCCGCTTAGCGGCGCTCTGCGCAAAAACCAAGTGGATTTTCTGAACGAATTAAATCTCTCACGGTCAGAAACCCGGCCAAAGCGCCGCTTCGCGGCGCTTTGTCCGGGAACCATAAGTTGGGGGTTCGCGCCGCTTCGCGGCGCTCTGCCCAAAACCAAGTGGATTTTCTGAACGTATTAAATCTCTCACGGTCAGAAAGAAACCTGGCGCCAAAGCGGGCGCTTCGCGGCGCTTTGTCCGGGAACCATAAGCCGGGGTTCGCGCCGCTTCGCGGCGCTCTGCCCAAAACCAAGTGGATTTTCTGAACGAATTAAATCTCTCACGGTCAGAAAAACTGGCCAAGCGCGCTTCGCGGCGCTTTGTCCGGGAACCATAGTTAGGGGTTCGCGCCGCTTCGCGGCGCTCTGCCCAAAACCAAGTGGATTTTCTGAACGAATTAAATCTCTCACGGTCAGAAATCCGGCCAAAGCGCCGCTTCGCGGCGCTTTGTCCGGGAACCATAAGCCAGGGGTTCGCGCCGCTTCGCGGCGCTCTGCCCAAAACCAAGTGGATTTTCTGAACGAATTAAATCTCTCACGGTCAGAAACCGGCCAAAGCGCCGCTTCGCGGCGCTTTGTCCGGGAACCATAAGCCAGGGGTTCGCGCCGCTTCGCGGCGCTCTGCCCAAAAACCAAGTGGATTTTCTGAACGAATTAAATCTCTCACGGTCAGAAACCGGCCAAAGCGCCGCTTCGCGGCGCTTTGTCCGGGAACCATAAGCCAGGGGTTCGCGCGCTTCGCGGCGCTCTGCCCAAAAACCAAGTGGATTTTCTGAACGTATTAAATCTCTCACGGTCAGAAAAACCCGGCCAAAGCGCCGCTTCGCGGCGCTTTGTCCGGGAACCATAAGTTGGGGTTCGCGCCGCTTCGCGGCCCTCTGCCCAAAAACCAAGTGGATTTTCTGAACGAATTAAATCTCTCACGGTCAGAAAAAAACCGGCCAAAGCGGCGCTTCGCGGCGCTTTGTCCGGGAACCATGAGCCAGGGGTTCGCGCCGCTTCGCGGCGCTCTGCCCAAAACCAAGTGGATTTTCTGAACGAATTAAATCTCTCACGGTCAGAAAAAACCGGCCAAAGCGCCGCTTCGCGGCGCTTTGTCCGGGAACCATAAGCCAGGGGTTCGCGCCGCTTCGCGGCGCTCTGCCCAAAACCAAGTGGATTTTCTGAACGTATTAAATCTCTCACGGTCAGAAAAAACCCGGCCAAAGCGCCGCTTCGCGGCGCTTTGTCCGGGAACCATAAGCCGGGGGTTCGCGCCGCTTCGCGGCGCTCTGCCCAAAACCAAGTGGATTTTCTGAACGAATTAAATCTCTCACGGTCAGAAAAACCGGCCAAAGCGCCGCTTCGCGGCGCTTTGTCCGGGAACCATAAGCCAGGGGTTCGCGCCGCTTCGCGGCGCTCTGCCCAAAACCAAGTGGATTTTCTGAACGAATTAAATCTCTCACGGTCAGAAAAACTGGCCAAAGCGCCGCTTCGCGGCGCTTTGTCCGGGAACCATAAACCAGGGGTTCGCGCCGCTTCGCGGCGCTCTGCCCAAAACCAAGTGGATTTTCTGAACGTATTAAATCTCTCACGGTCAGAATAAAAACCCGGCCAAAGCGCCGCTTCGCGGCGCTTTGTCCGGGAACCATAAGCCAGGGGTTCGCGCCGCTTCGCGGCGCTCTGCCCAAAACCAAGTGGATTTTCTGAACGAATTAAATCTCTCACGGTCAGAAAAAAACCGCAAAGCGCGCTTCGCGGGCCTTTGTGCGGGAGCCATAAGCCGGTGGGTTCGCGCCGCTTCGCGGCGCTTTGCCAAAAACCAAGTGGATTTTCGGAACGAATTAAATCTCTCACGGTCAGGGAAAAACCCGGCCAAAGCGCCGCTTCGCGGCGTTTTGTCCGCGAACCATAAGCCGGGGTTCGCGCCGCTTCGCGGCGCTCTGCCCAAAACCAAGTGGATTTTCTGAACGAATTAAATCTCTCACGGTCAGAAAAACCCGGCCAAAGCGCCGCTTCGCGGCGCTTTGTCCGGGAACCATAAGCCAGGGGTTCGCGCCGCTTCGCGGCGCTCTGCCCAAAACCAAGTGGATTTTCTGAACGAATTAAATCTCTCACGGTCAGAAAAACTGGCCAAAGCGCCGCTTCGCGGCGCTTTGTCCGGGAACCATAAGCCAGGGGTTCGCGCCGCTTCGCGGCGCTCTGCCCAAAACCAAGTGGATTTTCTGAACGTATTAAATCTCTCACGGTCAGAAAAACCCGGCCAAAGCGCCGCTTCGCGGCGCTTTGTCCGGGAACCATAAGTTGGGGTTCGCGCCGCTTCGCGGCGCTCTGCCCAAAACCAAGTGGATTTTCTGAACGAATTAAATCTCTCACGGTCAGAAAAACCCGGCCAAAGCGCCGCTTCGCGGCGCTTTGTCCGGGAACCATAAGCCAGGGGTTCGCGCCGCTTCGCGGCGCTCTGCCCTAAAAACCAAGTGGATTTTCTGAACGAATTAAATCTCTCACGGTCAGAAAAAAACCGGCCAAAGCGCGCTTCGCGGCGCTTTGTCCGGGAACCATAGGGGGTTCGCGCCGCTTCGCGGCGCTCTGCCCAAAACCAAGTGGATTTTCTGAACGAATTAAATCTCTCACGGTCAGAAACCGGCCAAAGCGCCGCTTCGCGGCGCTTTGTCCGGGAACCATAAGCCAGGGTTCGCGCCGCTTCGCGGCGCTCTGCCCAAAAACCAAGTGGATTTTCTGAACGTATTAAATCTCTCACGGTCAGAAACTGGCCAAAGCGCCGCTTCGCGGCGCTTTGTCCGGGAACCATAAGCCGGGGTTCGCGCCGCTTCGCGGCGCTCTGCCCAAAACCAAGTGGATTTTTTGAAAGAATTAAATCTCTCACGGTCAGAAAAAAACCCGGCCAAAGCGCCGCTTCGCGGCGCTTTGTCCGGGAACCATAAGCCGGGGGGTTCGCGCCGCTTCGCGGCGCTCTGCCCAAAACCAAGTGGATTTTCTGAACGAATTAAATCTCTCACGGTCAGAAAAAAACCCGGCCAAAGCGCCGCTTCGCGGCGCTTTGTCCGGGAACCATAAGCCGGGGGGTTCGCGGCGCTCTGCCCAAAAACCAAGTGGATTTTCTGAACGAATTAAATCTCTCACGGTCAGAAAAAAAACCGGCCAAAGCGCCGCTTCGCGGCGCTTTGTCCGGGAACCATAAGCCAGGGGGTTCGCGCCGCTTCGCGGCGCTCTGCCCTAAAGCCAAGTGGATTTTCTGAATGTATTAAATCGCTCACGGTCAGAAAAAAACCCGGCCAAAGCGCCGCTTCGCGGCGCTTTGTCCGGGAACCATAAGCCAGGGGGTTCGCGCCGCTTCGCGGCGCTCTGCCCAAAAACCAAGTGGATTTTCTGAACGTATTAAATCTCTCACGGTCAGAAACTCTGGCTGCAAAGCGCCGCTTCGCGGCGCTTTGTCCGGGAACCATAAGTTGGGGTTCGCGCCGCTTCGCGGCGCTCTGCCCAAAACCAAGTGGATTTTCTGAACGAATTAAATCTCTCACGGTCAGAAAAACCGGCCAAAGCGCCGCTTCGCGGCGCTTTGTCCGGGAACCATAAGCCGGGGGTTCGCGCCGCTTCGCGGCGCTCTGCCCAAAACCAAGTGGATTTTCTGAACGAATTAAATCTCTCACGGTCAGAAAAACCGGCCAAAGCGCCGCTTCGCGGCGCTTTGTCCGGGAACCATAAGCCAGGGGTTCGCGCCGCTTCGCGGCGCTCTGCCCAAAACCAAGTGGATTTTCTGAACGAATTAAATCTCTCACGGTCAGAAAAACCTGGCCAAAGCGCCGCTTCGCGGCGCTTTGTCCGGGAACCATAAGCCGGGGTTCGCGCCGCTTCGCGGCGCTCTGCCCAAAACCAAGTGGATTTTCTGAACGTATTAAATCTCTCACGGTCAGAAACCCGGCCAAAGCGCCGCTTCGCGGCGCTTTGTCCGGGAACCATAAGCCAGGGGTTCGCGCCGCTTCGCGGCGCTCTGCCCAAACCAAGTGGATTTTCTGAACGAATTAAATCTCTCACGGTCAGAAATCCCGGCCAAAGCGCCGCTTCGCGGCGCTTTGTCCGGGAACCATAAGTCGGGGTTCGCGCGCTTCGCGGCGCTCTGCCCAAAAACCAAGTGGATTTTCTGAACGTATTAAATCTCTCACGGTCAGAAAAAAACTCCGGCCAAAGCGCCGCTTCGCGCGCTTTGTCCGGGAACCATAAGCCAGGGGTTCGCGCGCTTCGCGGCGCTCTGCCCAAAACCAAGTGGATTTTCTGAACGAATTAAATCTCTCACGGTCAGAAACTGGCCAAAGCGCCGCTTCGCGGCGCTTTGTCCGGGAACCATAAGCCAGGGGTTCGCGCCGTTTCGCGGCGCTCTGCCCAAAACCAAGTGGATTTTCTGAACGAATTAAATCTCTCACGGTCAGAAACCCGGCCAAAGCGCCGCTTCGCGGCGCTTTGTCCGGGAACCATGTTGGGGTTCGCGCGCTTCGCGGCGCTCTGCCCAAAACCAAGTGGATTTTCTGAACGAATTAAATCTCTCACGGTCAGAAAAACTGGCCAAAGCGCCGCTTCGCGGCGCTTTGTCCGGGAACCATAAGTTGGGGTTCGCGCCGCTTCGCGGCGCTCTGCCCAAAACCAAGTGGATTTTCTGAACGAATTAAATCTCTCACGGTCAGAAACAAGGCCAAAGCGCCGCTTCGCGGCGCTTTGTCCGGGAACCATAAGCCGGGGGGTTCGCGCCGCTTCGCGGCGCTCTGCCCAAAACCAAGTGGATTTTCTGAACGAATTAAATCTCTCACGGTCAGAAAAAAACCCGGCCAAAGCGCCGCTGCGCGGGGCTTTGTCCGGGAACCATAAGTTGGGGTTCGCGCCGCTTCGCGGCGCTCTGCCCAAAAACCAAGTGGATTTTTTGAAAGAATTAAATCTCTCACGGTCAGAAAAAACCAGGGCCAAAGCGGAGCTTCGCGGCGCTTTGTCCCGGAACCATAAGCCAGGGTTCGCGCCGCTTCGCGGCGCTCTGCCCAAAACCAAGTGGATTTTCTGGAACGTATTAAATCTCTCACGGTCAGAAAAAACCCGGCCAAAGCGCCGCTTCGCGGCGCTTTGTCCGGGAACCATAAGTTGGTTCGCGCCGCTTCGCGGCGCTCTGCCCAAAACCAAGTGGATTTTCTGAACGTATTAAATCTCTCACGGTCAGAAACCCGGCCAAAGCGCCGCTTCGCGGCGCTTTGTCCGGGAACCATAAGTTGGGGTTCGCGCGCTTCGCGGCGCTCTGCCCAAAACCAAGTGGATTTTCTGAACGTATTAAATCTCTCACGGTCAGAAACCTGGCCAAAGCGCCGCTTCGCGGCGCTTTGTCCGGGAACCATAAGTTGGGGTTCGCGCCGCTTCGCGGCGCTCTGCCCAAAACCAAGTGGATTTTCTGAACGAATTAAATCTCTCACGGTCAGAAATCCGGCCAAAGCGCCGCTTCGCGGCGCTTTGTCCGGGAACCATAAGCCAGGGGTTCGCGCGCTTCGCGGCGCTCTGCCCAAAACCAAGTGGATTTTCTGAACGTATTAAATCTCTCACGGTCAGAAACTGGCCAAAGCGCCGCTTCGCGGCGCTTTGTCCGGGAACCATAAGTTGGGGTTCGCGCCGCTTCGCGGCGCTCTGCCCAAAACCAAGTGGATTTTCTGAACGAATTAAATCTCTCACGGTCAGAAAAACCGGCCAAAGCGCCGCTTCGCGGCGCTTTGTCCGGGAACCATAAGCCGGGGGTTCGCGCGCTTCGCGGCGCTCTGCCCAAAACCAAGCGGATTTTCTGAACGAATTAAATCTCTCACGGTCAGAAACTGGCCAAAGCGCCGCTTCGCGGCGCTTTGTCCGGGAACCATAAGCCAGGGGTTCGCGCCGCTTCGCGGCGCTCTGCCCAAAAACCAAGTGGATTTTCTGAACGAATTAAATCTCTCACGGTCAGAAACCGGCCAAAGCGCCGCTTCGCGGCGCTTTGTCCGGGAACCATAAGCCAGGGGTTCGCGCCGCTTCGCGGCGCTCTGCCCAAAACCAAGTGGATTTTCTGAACGAATTAAATCTCTCACGGTCAGAAAAACCGGCCAAAGCGCCGCTTCGCGGCGCTTTGTCCGGGAACCATAAGCCAGGGGTTCGCGCCGCTTCGCGGCGCTCTGCCCAAAAACCAAGTGGATTTTCTGAACGAATTAAATCTCTCACGGTCAGAAACCTGGCAAAGCGCCGCTTCGCGGCGCTTTGTCCGGGAACCATAAGCCAGGGGTTCGCGCCGCTTCGCGGCGCTCTGCCCAAAACCAAGTGGATTTTCTGAACGAATTAAATCTCTCACGGTCAGAAAACCCGGCCAAAGCGCCGCTTCGCGGCGCTTTGTCCGGGAACCATAAGCCGGGGTTCGCGCCGCTTCGCGGCGCTCTGCCCAAAAACCAAGTGGATTTTCTGAACGTATTAAATCTCTCACGGTCAGAAATCTGGTCAAAGCGCCGCTTCGCGGCGCTTTGTCCGGGAACCATAAGTTGGGGTTCGCGCCGCTTCGCGGCGCTCTGCCCAAAACCAAGTGGATTTTCTGAACGTATTAAATCTCTCACGGTCAGAAAAATCCGGCCAAAGCGCCGCTTCGCGGCGCTTTGTCCGGGAACCATAAGCCGGGGTTCGCGCCGCTTCGCGGCGCTCTGCCCAAAACCAAGTGGATTTTCTGAACGAATTAAATCTCTCACGGTCAGAAACTGGCCAAAGCGCCGCTTCGCGGCGCTTTGTCCGGGAACCATAAGCCAGGGGTTCGCGCCGCTTCGCGGCGCTCTGCCCAAAAACCAAGTGGATTTTCTGAACGAATTAAATCTCTCACGGTCAGAAACCCGGCCAAAGCGCCGCTTCGCGGCGCTTTGTCCGGGAACCATAAGCCAGGGGTTCGCGCCGCTTCGCGGCGCTCTGCCCAAAACCAAGTGGATTTTCTGAACGAATTAAATCTCTCACGGTCAGAAACTGGCCAAAGCGCGCTTCGCGGCGCTTTGTCCGGGAACCATAAGCCAGGGGTTCGCGCCGCTTCGCGGCGCTCTGCCCTAAAAACCAAGTGGATTTTCTGAACGTATTAAATCTCTCACGGTCAGAAACTGGCCAAAGCGCGCTTCGCGGCGCTTTGTCCGGGAACCATAAGCCAGGGGTTCGCGCCGCTTCGCGGCGCTCTGCCCAAAACCAAGTGGATTTTCTGAACGAATTAAATCTCTCACGGTCAGAAAAACCGGCAAGCGCCGCTTCGCGGCGCTTTGTCCGGGAACCATAAGCCAGGGGTTCGCGCCGCTTCGCGGCGCTCTGCCCAAAACCAAGTGGATTTTCTGAACGAATTAAATCTCTCACGGTCAGAAAAAGCCGGCCAAAGCGCCGCTTCGCGGCGCTTTGTCCGGGAACCATAAGCCAGGGGTTCGCGCCGCTTCGCGGCGCTCTGCCCAAAACCAAGTGGATTTTCTGAACGAATTAAATCTCTCACGGTCAGAAAAACCGGACAAAGCGCCGCTTCGCGGCGCTTTGTCCGGGAACCATAAGCCAGGGGGTTCGCGCCGCTTCGCGGCGCTCTGCCCAAAACCAAGTGGATTTTCTGAACGTATTAAATCTCTCACGGTCAGAAACCCGGCCAAAGCGCCGCTTCGCGGCGCTTTGTCCGGGAACCATAAGCCGGGGTTCGCGCCGCTTCGCGGCGCTCTGCCCAAAACCAAGTGGATTTTCTGAACGTATTAAATCTCTCACGGTCAGAAAAACCCGGCCAAAGCGCCGCTTCGCGGCGCTTTGTCCGGGAACCATAAGCCAGGGGGTTCGCGCCGCTTCGCGGCGCTCTGCCCAAAACCAAGTGGATTTTCTGAACGTATTAAATCTCTCACGGTCAGAAAAAACCGGCCAAAGCGCCGCTTCGCGGCGCTTTGTCCGGGAACCATAAGTTGGGGTTCGCGCCGCTTCGCGGCGCTCTGCCCAAAAACCAAGTGGATTTTCTGAACGAATTAAATCTCTCACGGTCAGAAAAAAACCGGCCAAAAGCGCCGCTTCGCGGCGCTTTGTCCGGGAACCATAAGCCGGGGTTCGCGCGCTTCGCGGCGCTCTGCCCAAAACCAAGTGGATTTTCTGAACGTATTAAATCTCTCACGGTCAGAAAAAACCCGGCCAAAGCGCCGCTTCGCGGCGCTTTGTCCGGGAACCATAAGCCAGGGGTTCGCGCCGCTTCGCGGCGCTCTGCCCAAAACCAAGTGGATTTTCTGAACGAATTAAATCTCTCACGGTCAGAAAAGAAAACCGGCCAAAGCGCCGCTTCGCGGCGCTTTGTCCGGGAACCATAAGTTGGGGTTCGCGCCGCTTCGCGGCGCTCTGCCCAAAACCAAGTGGATTTTCTGAACGTATTAAATCTCTCACGGTCAGAAACCGGCCAAAGCGCCGCTTCGCGGCGCTTTGTCCGGGAACCATAAGCCAGGGGTTCGCGCCGCTTCGCGGCGCTCTGCCCAAAAACCAAGTGGATTTTCTGAACGTATTAAATCTCTCACGGTCAGAAACCCGGCCAAAGCGCCGCTTCGCGGCGCTTTGCCCGGGACCCATAGGCCGGGGGGTCGGCGCCGCTTCGCGGCGCTCTGCCCAAAAACCAAGTGTATTTTTTGAAAGAATTAAATCTCTCACGGTCAGAAAAAAAACCTGGCCAAAGCGCCGCTTCGCGGCGCTTTGTCCGGGAACCATAAGCCAGGGGGTTGTGGGCGCTTCGCGGCGCTCTGCCCAAAAACCAAGTGGATTTTCTGTAGGAAGTAAAGCTCTCACGGTCAGAAAAAAAACCCGGCCAAAGCGCCGCTTCGCGGCGCTTTGTCCGGGAACCATAAGCCAGGGGTTCGCGCCGCTTCGCGGCGCTCTGCCCAAAAACCAAGTGGATTTTCTGAACGTATTAAATCTCTCACGGTCAGAAACCGGCCAAAGCGCCGCTTCGCGGCGCTTTGTCCGGGAACCATAAGCCAGGGGTTCGCGCCGCTTCGCGGCGCTCTGCCCAAAAACCAAGTGGATTTTCTGAACGAATTAAATCTCTCACGGTCAGAAACCTGGCCAAAGCGCCGCTTCGCGGCGCTTTGTCCGGGAACCATAAGTTGGGGTTCGCGCCGCTTCGCGGCGCTCTGCCCAAAACCAAGTGGATTTTCTGAACGAATTAAATCTCTCACGGTCAGAAACCGGCCAAAGCGCCGCTTCGCGGCGCTTTGTCCGGGAACCATAAGCCAGGGGTTCGCGCCGCTTCGCGGCGCTCTGCCCAAAACCAAGTGGATTTTCTGAACGTATTAAATCTCTCACGGTCAGAAAACCCTGGCCAAAGCGCCGCTTCGCGGCGCTTTGTCCGGGAACCATAAGCCGGGGGTTCGCGCGCTTCGCGGCGCTCTGCCCAAAAGCCAAGTGGATTTTCTGAACGTATTAAATCTCTCACGGTCAGAAACCCGGCCAAAGCGCCGCTTCGCGGCGCTTTGTCCGGGAACCATAAGCCAGGGGTTCGCGCGCTTCGCGGCGCTCTGCCCAAAACCAAGTGGATTTTCTGAACGTATTAAATCTCTCACGGTCAGAAAAAAACCCGGCAAAGCGCCGCTTCGCGGCGCTTTGTCCGGGAACCATAAGTTGGGGGTTCGCGCCGCTTCGCGGCGCTCTGCCCAAAACCAAGTGGATTTTCTGAACGAATTAAATCTCTCACGGTCAGAAACCTGGCCAAAGCGCCGCTTCGCGGCGCTTTGTCCGGGAACCATAAGTTGGGGTTCGCGCGCTTCGCGGCGCTCTGCCCAAAAACCAAGTGGATTTTCTGAACGAATTAAATCTCTCACGGTCAGAAATCCGGGCGCCGCTTCGCGGCGCTTTGTCCGGGAACCATAAGCCAGGGTTCGCGCCGCTTCGCGGCGCTCTGCCCAAAACCAAGTGGATTTTCTGAACGAATTAAATCTCTCACGGTCAGAAAAAACCCGGCAAGCGCCGCTTCGCGGCGCTTTGTCCGGGAACCATAAGTTGGGGTTCGCGCCGCTTCGCGGCGCTCTGCCCAAAACCAAGTGGATTTTCTGAACGTATTAAATCTCTCACGGTCAGAAACCGGCCAAAGCGCAGCGCTTCGCGGCGCTTTGTCCGGGAACCATAAGCCAGGGGTTCGCGCCGCTTCGCGGCGCTCTGCCCAAAACCAAGTGGATTTTCTGAACGAATTAAATCTCTCACGGTCAGAAAAAACCGGCCAAAGCGCGCGCTTCGCGGCGCTTTGTCCGGGAACCATAAGCCGGGGTTCGCGCCGCTTCGCGGCGCTCTGCCCAAAACCAAGTGGATTTTCTGAACGAATTAAATCTCTCACGGTCAGAAACCCGGCCAAAGCGCCGCTTCGCGGCGCTTTGTCCGGGAACCATAAGCCGGGTTCGCGCCGCTTCGCGGCGCTCTGCCCAAAACCAAGTGGATTTTCTGAACGAATTAAATCTCTCACGGTCAGAAAAACCCGGCCAAAGCGCCGCTTCGCGGCGCTTTGTCCGGGAACCATAAGTTGGGGTTCGCGCCGCTTCGCGGCGCTCTGCCCAAAACCAAGTGGATTTTCTGAACGAATTAAATCTCTCACGGTCAGAAACTGGCCAAAGCGCCGCTTCGCGGCGCTTTGTCCGGGAACCATAAGTTGGGGTTCGCGCGCTTCGCGGCGCTCTGCCCAAAACCAAGTGGATTTTCTGAACGAATTAAATCTCTCACGGTCAGAAACCGGCCAAAGCGCCGCTTCGCGGCGCTTTGTCCGGGAACCATAAGCCGGGGTTCGCGCCGCTTCGCGGCGCTCTGCCCAAAAACCAAGTGGATTTTCTGAACGTATTAAATCTCTCACGGTCAGAAAAAAACCGGCCAAAGCGCCGCTTCGCGGCGCTTTGTCCGGGAACCATAAGTTGGGGTTCGCGCCGCTTCGCGGCGCTCTGCCCAAAACCAAGTGGATTTTCTGAACGAATTAAATCTCTCACGGTCAGAAACCGGCCAAAGCGCCGCTTCGCGCCGCTTTGTCCGGGAACCATAAGCCGGGGGGTTCGCGCCGCTTCGCGGCGCTTTGCCAAAAACCAAGTGGATTTTCTGAACGAATTAAATCTCTCACGGTCAGAAAAAAACCGGCAAAGCGCCGCTTCGCGGCGCTTTGTCCGGGAACCATAAGTTGGTTCGCGCGCTTCGCGGCGCTCTGCCCAAAACCAAGTGGATTTTCTGAACGAATTAAATCTCTCACGGTCAGAAAAAGCCGGTCAAAGCGCCGCTTCGCGGCGTTTTGTCCGGGAACCATAAGCCGGGGGGTTCGCGGCGCTCTGCCCAAAAACCAAGTGGATTTTCTGAATGGATCAAATCTCTCACGGTCAGAAAAAAACCCGGCCAAAGCGCCGCTTCGCGGCGTTTTGTCCGGGAACCATAAGTTGGGGTTCGCGCGCTTCGCGGCGCTCTGCCCAAAACCAAGTGGATTTTCTGAACGAATTAAATCTCTCACGGTCAGAAACTGGCAAAGCGCCGCTTCGCGGCGCTTTGTCCGGGAACCATAAGTTGGGGTTCGCGCCGTTTCGCGGCGCTCTGCCCAAAAACCAAGTGGTTTTTCTGAACGAATTAAATCTCTCACGGTCAGAAACCCGGCCAAAGCGCCGCTTCGCGGCGCTTTGTCCGGGAACCATAAGCCAGGTTCGCGCCGCTTCGCGGCGCTCTGCCCAAAAGCCAAGTGGATTTTCTGAACGAATTAAATCTCTCACGGTCAGAAACCGGCCAAAGCGCCGCTTCGCGGCGCTTTGTCCGGGAACCATATTGGTTCGCGCCGCTTCGCGGCGCTCTGCCCAAAACCAAGTGGATTTTCTGAACGAATTAAATCTCTCACGGTCAGAAACTGGCCAAAGCGCCGCTTCGCGGCGCTTTGTCCGGGAACCATAAGTTGGGGTTCGCGCCGCTTCGCGGCGCTCTGCCCAAAAACCAAGTGGATTTTCTGAACGAATTAAATCTCTCACGGTCAGAAAAAACCCGGCCAAAGCGCCGCTTCGCGGCGCTTTGTCCGGGAACCATAAGTGGGGTTCGCGCCGCTTCGCGGCGCTCTGCCCAAAACCAAGTGGATTTTCTGAACGTATTAAATCTCTCACGGTCAGAAACCCGGCCAAAGCGCCGCTTCGCGGCGCTTTGTCCGGGAACCATAAGTTGGGGTTCGCGCCGCTTCGCGGCGCTCTGCCCAAAACCAAGTGGATTTTCTGAACGTATTAAATCTCTCACGGTCAGAAACCCGGCCAAAGCGCCGCTTCGCGGCGCTTTGTCCGGGAACCATAAGCCGGGGGTTCGCGCGCTTCGCGGCGCTCTGCCCAAAACCAAGTGGATTTTCTGAACGAATTAAATCTCTCACGGTCAGAAACCCGGCCAAAGCGCCGCTTCGCGGCGCTTTGTCCGGGAACCATAAGCCGGGGTTCGCGCCGCTTCGCGGCGCTCTGCCCAAAACCAAGTGGATTTTCTGAACGAATTAAATCTCTCACGGTCAGAAACTGGCCAGCGCCGCTTCGCGGCGCTTTGTCCGGGAACCATAGTTGGGGTTCGCGCCGCTTCGCGGCGCTCTGCCCAAAACCAAGTGGATTTTCTGAACGAATTAAATCTCTCACGGTCAGAAAAAACCCGGCCAAAGCGCCGCTTCGCGGCGCTTTGTCCGGGAACCATAGTTGGGGTTCAGCGCCGCTTCGCGGCGCTCTGCCCAAAACCAAGTGGATTTTCTGAACGAATTAAATCTCTCACGGTCAGAAAAACCGGCCAAAGCGCCGCTTCGCGGCGCTTTGTCCGGGAACCATAAGTTGGTTCGCGCCGCTTCGCGGCGCTCTGCCCAAACCAAGTGGATTTTCTGAACGAATTAAATCTCTCACGGTCAGAAACCTGGTCAAAGCGCGCTTCGCGGCGCTTTGTCCGGGAACCATAAGTTGGGGTTCGCGCGCTTCGCGGCGCTCTGCCCAAAACCAAGTGGATTTTCTGAACGAATTAAATCTCTCACGGTCAGAAAAAAAACCAGGCCAAAGCGCGCGCTTCGCGGCGCTTTGTCCGGGAACCATAAGTTGGGGTTCGCGCCGCTTGGCGGCGCTCTGCCCAAAATCCAAGTGGATTTTCTGAACGTATTAAATCTCTCACGGTCAGAAAAAAACCCGGCCAAAGCGCCGCTTCGCGGGGCTTTGTCCGGGAACCATAAGTCGGGGGGTTCGCGCCGCTTCGCGGCGCTTTGCCCCAAAACCAAGTGGATTTTCTGAACGAATTAAATCTCTCACGGTCATGAAAAAACACGGCCAAGCCGCCGCTCCGCGGCGCTTTGTCCGGGAACCATAAGCCGGGGGGTTCGCGGCGCTTTGCCCCAAAACCAAGTGGATTTTCTGAACGAATTAAATCTCTCACGGTCATAAAAAAACCCGGCCAAAGCGCCGCTTTGCGGCGCTTTGTCCGGGAACCATAAGCCAGGCGGTTCGCGGCGCTCTGCCCAAAAACCTAGTGGATTTTCTGAACGAATTAAATCTCTCACGGTCAGAAAAAAACCCGGCCAAAGCGCCGCTTCGCGGCGCTCTGTCCGGGAACCATAAGCCAGGTTCGCGCCGCTTCGCGGCGCTCTGCCCAAAACCAAGTGGATTTTCTGAACGAATTAAATCTCTCACGGTCAGAAAAAACCCGGCCAAAGCGCCGCTTCGCGGCGCTTTGTCCGGGAACCATAAGGGGGTTCGCGCCGCTTCGCGGCGCTCTGCCCAAAAACCAAGTGGATTTTCTGAACGTATTAAATCTCTCACGGTCAGAAAAGCTGGCCAAAGCGCGCTTCGCGGCGCTTTGTCCGGGAACCATAAGTTGGGGTTCGCGCCGCTTCGCGGCGCTCTGCCCAAAAACCAAGTGGATTTTCTGAACGAATTAAATCTCTCACGGTCAGAAACCCGGCCAAAGCGCCGCTTCGCGGCGCTTTGTCCGGGAACCATAAGCCGGGGTTCGCGCGCTTCGCGGCGCTCTGCCCAAAACCAAGTGGATTTTCTGAACGAATTAAATCTCTCACGGTCAGAAATGGCTGCAGCGCAGCGCTTCGCGGCGCTTTGTCCGGGAACCATAAGTTGGGGTTCGCGCGCTTCGCGGCGCTCTGCCCAAAAACCAAGTGGATTTTCTGAACGAATTAAATCTCTCACGGTCAGAAAACCCGGCCAAAGCGCCGCTTCGCGGCGCTTTGTCCGGGAACCATAAGCCAGGGTTCGCGCCGCTTCGCGGCGCTCTGCCCAAAAACCAAGTGGATTTTCTGAACGAATTAAATCTCTCACGGTCAGAAACTGACAAAGCGCCGCTTCGCGGCGCTTTGTCCGGGAACCATAAGTTGGTTCGCGCCGCTTCGCGGCGCTCTGCCCAAAAACCAAGTGGATTTTCTGAACGAATTAAATCTCTCACGGTCAGAAAGGCCAAAGCGCGCTTCGCGGCGCTTTGTCCGGGAACCATAAGCCAGGGGTTCGCGCCGCTTCGCGGCGCTCTGCCCAAAACCAAGTGGATTTTCTGAACGAATTAAATCTCTCACGGTCAGAAAAACTGGCGCGTGCAGCGCTTCGCGGCGCTTTGTCCGGGAACCATAAGTTGGGGTTCGCGCCGCTTCGCGGCGCTCTGCCCAAAACCAAGTGGATTTTTTGAAAGAATTAAATCTCTCACGGTCAAAAAAAAACCGGCCAAAGCGCCGCTTCGCGGCGCTTTGTCCGGGAACCATAAGCCGGTGGGTTCGCGCCGCTTCGCGGCGCTCTGCCCAAAAACCAAGTGGATTTTCTGAATGAATTAAATCTCTCACGGTCAGAAAAAAACCCGGCCAAAGCGCCGCTTCGCGGCGCTTTGTCCGGGAACCATAGGCCGGGGGGTTCGCGGCGCTTCGCGGCGCTCTGCCCAAAAACCAAGTGGATTTTCTGAGCGAATTAAATCTCTCACGGTCAAAAAAAAAAACCGGCCAAAGCGCCGCTTCACGGCGCTTTGTCCGGGAACCATAAGTCGGGGGGTTCGCGCCGCTTCGCTGCGCTCTGCCCAAAAACCAAGTGGGTTTTCTGAACGAATCAAATCTCTCACGGTCAGAAAACCGGCCAGCGCGCTTCGCGGCGCTTTGTCCGGGAACCATAAGTTGGGGTTCGCGCGCTTCGCGGCGCTCTGCCCAAAACCAAGTGGATTTTCTGAACGAATTAAATCTCTCACGGTCAGAAAAAAACCCGGCAAAGCGCCGCTTCGCGGCGCTTTGTCCGGGAACCATAAGTTGGGGTTCGCGCCGCTTCGCGGCGCTCTGCCCAAAACCAAGTGGATTTTCTGAACGTATTAAATCTCTCACGGTCAGAAACTGGCCAAAGCGCCGCTTCGCGGCGCTTTGTCCGGGAACCATAAGCCGGTTCGCGCCGCTTCGCGGCGCTCTGCCCAAAACCAAGTGGATTTTCTGAACGAATTAAATCTCTCACGGTCAGAAACTGGCCAAAGCGCCGCTTCGCGGCGCTTTGTCCGGGAACCATAAGTTGGGTTCGCGCGCTTCGCGGCGCTCTGCCCAAAAACCAAGTGGATTTTCTGAACGTATTAAATCTCTCACGGTCAGAAACTGGCCAAAGCGCCGCTTCGCGGCGCTTTGTCCGGGAACCATAAGCCGGGGGGTTGGGGCCGCTTCGCGGCGCTCTGCCCAAAACCAAGTGGATTTTCTGAACGAATTAAATCTCTCACGGTTAGAAATAACCCGGCCAAAGCGCCGCTTCGCGGCGCTTTGTCCGGGAACCATAAGCCGGGGGGTTCGCGGCGCTTCGCGGCGCTCTGCCCAAAAACCAAGTGGATTTTCTGAACGAATTAAATCTCTCACGGTCAGAAACTGGCCAAAGCGCCGCTTCGCGGCGCTTTGTCCGGGAACCATAAGCCAGTTCTGCGCGCTTCGCGGCGCTCTGCCCAAAAACCAAGTGGATTTTCTGAACGAATTAAATCTCTCACGGTCAGAAACCGGCCAAAGCGCCGCTTCGCGGCGCTTTGTCCGGGAACCATAAGCTGGTTCGCGCCGCTTCGCGGCGCTCTGCCCAAAAACCAAGTGGATTTTCTGAACGAATTAAATCTCTCACGGTCAGAAAAAACCCGGCCAAAGCGCCGCTTCGCGGCGCTTTGTCCGGGAACCATAAACCAGGGGTTCGCGCCGCTTCGCGGCGCTCTGCCCAAAACCAAGTGGATTTTCTGAACGAATTAAATCTCTCACGGTCATAAAAAAACCCGGCCAAAGCGCCGCTTTGCGGCGCTTTGTCCGGGAACCATAAGCCAGGCGGTTCGCGGCGCTCTGCCCAAAAACCTAGTGGATTTTCTGAACGAATTAAATCTCTCACGGTCAGAAAAAAACCCGGCCAAAGCGCAGCGAAGCGGGGCTTTGTCCGGGAACCATAAGTCCGTGGGTTCGGCCCGCTTCGCGGCGCTCTCGCCCAAAAACCAAGTGGATTTTCTGAATGTATTAAATCTCTCACGGTCAGAAATTGTCCGGGAACCAAAGCGCTTCGCGGCGCTCTGCCCAAAGCGGATTTTCTGAACGAATTAAATCTCTCACGGTCAGAATCACAAAGTGCGCTTCGCGCGCTGTCCGGGAACCATAAGTGGGGTCTGCGCGCTTCGCGGCGCTCTGCCCAAAAACCAAGTGGATTTTCTGAACGAATTAAATCTCTCACGGTCAGAAAGGCCAAAGCGCCGCTTCGCGGCGCTTTGTCCGGGAACCATAAGCCAGGGTTCGCGCCGCTTCGCGGCGCTCTGCCCAAAAACCAAGTGGATTTTCTGAACGAATTAAATCTCTCACGGTCAGAAACCCGGCCAAAGCGCCGCTTCGCGGCGCTTTGTCCGGGAACCATAAGCCAGGGGTTCGCGCCGCTTCGCGGCGCTCTGCCCAAAAACCAAGTGGATTTTCTGAACGAATTAAATCTCTCACGGTCAGAAACCCGGCCAAAGCGCCGCTTCGCGGCGCTTTGTCCGGGAACCATAAGCCGGGTTCGCGCCGCTTCGCGGCGCTCTGCCCAAAAACCAAGTGGATTTTCTGAACGAATTAAATCTCTCACGGTCAGAAAAAAGAAACCCGGCCAAAGCGCCGCTTCGCGGCGCTTTGTCCGGGAACTCATAAACCGGGGTTCGCGCCGCTTCGCGGCGCTCTGCCCAAAAACCAAGTGGATTTTCTGAACGAATTAAATCTCTCACGGTCAGAAAAAACCAAAGCGCCGCTTCGCGGCGCTTTGTCCGGGAACCATAAACCAGGGGTTCGCGCCGCTTCGCGGCGCTCTGCCCAAAATCCAAGTGGATTTTCTGAACGTATTAAATCTCTCACGGTCAGAAACCTGGCCAAAGCGCCGCTTCGCGGCGCTTTGTCCGGGAACCATAAGCCAGGGGTTCGCGCCGCTTCGCGGCGCTCTGCCCAAAACCAAGTGGATTTTCTGAACGAATTAAATCTCTCACGGTCAGAAAAGCCCGGCCAAAGCGCCGCTTCGCGGCGCTTTGTCCGGGAACCATAAGTTGGGGTTCGCGCCGCTTCGCGGCGCTCTGCCCAAAAACCAAGTGGATTTTCTGAACGAATTAAATCTCTCACGGTCAGAAACCGGCCAAAGCGCCGCTTCGCGGCGCTTTGTCCGGGAACCATAAGCCAGGGTTCGCGCCGCTTCGCGGCGCTCTGCCCAAAACCAAGTGGATTTTCTGAACGAATTAAATCTCTCACGGTCAGAAAAAAACCCAGCCAAAGCGCCGCTTCGCGGCGCTTTGTCCGGGAACCATAAGTTGGGGGGTTCACGCCGCTTCGCGGCGCTCTGCCCAAAAACCAAGTGGATTTCCTGAACGAATTAAATCTCTCACGGTCAGAAAAAAACCAGCCAAAGCGCCGCTTCGCGGCGCTTTGTCCGGGAACCATAAGCCGGGGGGTTCGCGCCGCTTCGCGGCGCTCTGCCCAAAAACCAAGTGGATTTCCTGAACGAATTAAATCTCTCACGGTCAGAAAAAAACCAGCCAAAGCGCCGCTTCGCGGCGCTTTGTCCGGGAACCATAAACCGAGGGGTTCGCGCCGCTTCGCGGCGCTCTGCCCAAAACCAAGTGGATTTTCTGAACGTATTAAATCTCTCACGGTCAGAAAAACCCGGCCAAAGCGCCGCTTCGCGGCGCTTTGTCCGGGAACCATAAGCCAGGGGTTCGCGCCGCTTCGCGGCGCTCTGCCCAAAAACCAAGTGGATTTTCTGAACGAATTAAATCTAATGGTCAGAAAAAAAAACCCGGCCAAAGCGCCGCTTCGCGGCGCTTTGTCCGGGAACCATACCCCGGGGGGTTCGCGGCGCTCTGCCCAAAAACCAAGTGGATTTTTTGAAAGAATTAAATCTCTCACGGTCAGAAAAAAAACCCCGGCCAAAGCGCACCTTCGCGGCGCTTTGTCCGGGAAGAATAAACCGGGGGGTTCGCGCCGCTTCGCGGCGCTCTGCCCAAAAACCAAGTGGATTTTCTGAACGAATTAAATCTAACGGTCAGAAAAAAAAACCAGGCCAAAGCGGCGCTTCGCGGCGCTTTGTCCGGGAACCATAAACCGAGGGGTTCGCGCCGCTTCGCGGCGCTCTGCCCAAAAACCAAGTGGATTTCCTGAACGAATTAAATCTCTCACGGTCAGAAAAAAACCAGCCAAAGCGCCGCTTCGCGGCGCTTTGTTCGGGAACCATAAGCCGGGGGGCTCGCGCCGCTTCGCGGCGCTCTGCCCAAAAACCAAGTGGATTTTCTGAACGACTTAAATCTAACGGTCAGAAAAAACCCGGCCAAAGCGCCGCTTCGCGGCGCTTTGTCCGGGAACCATAAGCCGGGGGGTTCGCGCCGCTTCGCGGCGCTCTGCCCAAAAACCAAGTGGATTTTCTGAACGAATTAAATCTCTCACGGTCAGAAAAAACCCGGCCAAAGCGCCGCTTCGCGGCGCTTTGTCCGGGAACCATAAGCCGGGGGGTTCGCGCCGCTTCGCGGCGCTCTGCCCAAAAACCAAGTGGATTTTCTGAACGAATTAAATCTCTCACGGTCAGAAAAAAAACCCGGCCAAAGCGCCGCTTCGCGGCGCTTTGTCCGGGAACCATAAGCCAGGGGGTTCGCGCCGCTTCGCGGCGCTCTGCCCAAAAACCAAGTGGATTTTCTGAACGAATTAAATCTCTCACGGTCAGAAAAAAACCGGCCAAAGCGCCGCTTCGCGGCGCTTTGTCCGGGAACCATAAGCCAGGGGGTTCGCGCCGCTTCGCGGCGCTCTGCCCAAAAACCAAGTGGATTTTCTGAACGTATTAAATCTCTCACGGTCAGAAAAAAAAACCCGGCCAAAGCGCCGCTTCGCGGCGCTTTGTCCGGGAACCATAAGCCAGGGGGTTCGCGCCGCTTCGCGGCGCTCTGCCCAAAAACCAAGTGGATTTTCTGAACGAATTAAATCTCTCACGGTCAGAAAAAAACCGGCCAAAGCGCCGCTTCGCGGCGCTTTGTCCGGGTACCGTAAGCTAGGGGTTCGCGCCGCTTCGCGGCGCTCTGCCCTAAAGCCAAGTGGATTTTCTGAACGAATTAAATCTCTCACGGTCAGAAAGAAAACCCCGGCCAAAGCGCCGCTTCGCGGCGCTTTGTCCGGGAACCATAAGCCGGGGGGTTCGCGCCGCTTCGCGGCGCTCTGCCCAAAAACCAAGTGGATTTTCTGAACGTATTAAATCTCTCACGGTCAGAAAGAAAAACCCGGCCAAAGCGCCGCTTCGCGGCGCTTTGTCCGGGAACCATAAGCCGGGGGGTTCGCGCCGCTTCGCGGCGCTCTGCCCAAAAACCAAGTGGATTTTCTGAACGAATTAAATCTCTCACGGTCAGAAAAAAAAACCGGCCAAAGCGCCGCTTCGCGGCGCTTTGTCCGGGAACCATAAGCCGGGGGGTTCGCGCCGCTTCGCGGCGCTCTGCCCAAAAACCAAGTGGATTTTCTGAACGAATTAAATCTCTCACGGTCAGAAAAAAACCCGGCCAAAGCGCCGCTTCGCGGCGCTTTGTCCGGGAACCATAAGCCGGGGGGTTCGCGCCGCTTCGCGGCGCTCTGCCCAAAAACCAAGTGGATTTTCTGAACGAATTAAATCTCTCACGGTCAGAAAAAACCCGGCCAAAGCGCCGCTTCGCGGCGCTTTGTCCGGGAACCATAAGCCGGGGGGTTCGCGCCGCTTCGCGGCGCTCTGCCCAAAAACCAAGTGGATTTTCTGAACGTATTAAATCTCTCACGGTCAGAAAAAAACCAGGCCAAAGCGCCGCTTCGCGGCGCCTTGTCCGGGAACCATAAGCCAGGGGGGTCGGGCCGCTTCGCGGCTCTCTGCCCAAAATCCCAGGGGACTTTCTGAACGAATTAAATCTCTCACGGTCAGAAAAAAACCCGGCCAAAGCGCCGCTTCGCGGCGCTTTGTCCGGGAACTATAAGCCGGGGGGTTCGAGCCGCTTCGCGGCGCTCTGCCCAAAAACCAAGTGGATTTTCTGAACGAATTAAATCTCTCACGGTCAGAAAAAAACCCGGCCAAACGTCATATTTTTGAGAATGTAAGGATTGACCGGTGTGAAGGAATGATGTCTTTCCATGTGATAACGTGATTCACCTTATCCACTGCTTCTTTTCGAAACCATTACCTTTGCTGACCGGCTGTTTACGTGCTCAAGTTTCTTCAAAAAGGATTAGTTTGGTAGGCGGGGTGGCCCAATGGGTTGACTGGCCCACGCTATTTTCACCCACTTCCCGATGGTTTTTCGTGATTCTGTCTTCACTGTTTTCATCGGTAGGTCCCAAAGCTTACGTTTCTGTGAAAAAAACTAGAGATTTTTTGATCGTGAACACTGCCTTTTTTAAGTATCGTTGCATTTGCAGCGCTAGCGTTCACATATTTTGTCAGTCTTATGGTACGTTTATGAGCTCTGAGACGCCACTGAGGGCAGTTCCTGGCGCAGTTTTCTCCGTTGTGTTGCCCTTCCAGGCCACTAGGTTGGTTACAGTATGAAGGTGTGAAGTATCGGTTCTGAAGGTTTGAAAATATTCATTACCTCTGTCCTGTGTTTTCTTTTGAGTAGAACTTTCCTATCATGGAATACACTCGTTCCCGTCGACGGGCCTTGTCGTTGCTCCGCCCTCCCGTTCAATGTGTTTCTGTTTTCGTCGTGTTTGCTGAGATATCGCTTCCTAGTTACGAACAGACACCTCTTTGCAACTTGGCTGTAAACAAATGCGAGTGTTTCGCCACTTTCTTTTGAGCTATTTGACCTTTTTCCATCCATGGCGCGACGGATTTGCGACGGATTTCTGGTCGCCGGGCACCCGCCATTCCCGTGGCAAAGTCGGGGATATGTCACATTTTATCAAACACATTAGTCTCGTTAATGGAAAGGGTTCACTATTCAACCCACCTCACTTCATATGCGCATGTCTACTGGGCCATTTTGCAGTAGAACTATGATGTGTTGTCGATGTCGAACTGCTCATTCGCAGCCGTTTCCGTCATTGTCCTCATTAGACACGCTAATCTACGCCCCGCCACAAATGAACAAAATCCTGTTGGACCCTTCAAACTTTCCTGAACTCTCTCCATCTTCACCGTAGCCTGCTGTTGTCATTGAAAGCCACAAAGGCGTCAGCACAGCATTCGGCACATATCACAAACATAATGTTTTATAGATTATGAGGTATTGTTGATGCAGCGTAACTAACAAGATGATTCAGTACTCACGTAGGGACTATTCTCCCAATCATTCGCTTCGCGGCGCTTTGTCCGGGAACCATAAGCCGGGAAGTTCGCGGCGCTCTGCCCAAAAACCAAGTTGATTTTCTGAACGAATAAAATCTCTCACGGTCAGAAAAAAACCAGGCCAAAGCGCCGCTTCGCGGCGCTTTGTCCGGGAACCATAAGCCAGGGGGTTCGCGCCGCTTCGCGGCGCTCTGCCCAAAATCCAAGTGGATTTTCTGAACGTATTAAATCTCTCACGGTCAAAAAAAAACCGGCCAAGTGTCCGGGAACCATAAGCCGGGCGGTTCGCGCCTCTTCGCGGCGCTCTTCCCAAAAACCAAGTGGATTTTCTGAACGAATTAAATCTCTCACGGTCAAAAAAAACCGGCCAAAGCGCCGCTTCGCGGCGCTTTGTCCGGGTACCGTAAGCTAGGGGGTTCGCGCCGTTTCGCGGCGCTCTGCCCTAAAGCCAAGTGGATTTTCTGAACGTATTAAATCTCTCACGGTCAGAAACCCGGCAAAGCGCCGCTTCGCGGCGCTTTGTCCGGGAACCATAAGCCGGGCGGTTGGAGCCGCTTCGCGGCGCTCTGCCCAAAAACCAAGTGGATTTTTTGAACGAATTAAATCTCTCACGGTCAGAAAAAAAAACCCGGCCAAAGCGCCGCTTCGCGGCGCTTTGTCCGGGAACCATAAGCCGGGGGGTTCGCGCCGCTTCGCGGCGCTCTGCCCAAAAACCAAGTGGATTTTCTGAACGAATTAAATCTCTCAAGGTCAGGAAAAACCCGGCCAAAGCGCCGCTTCGCACAAGCAGAACAACAAAACTTTCTGTTTCAAAGCAACATTAAAACACCTGAAACGGCGGGATGGTGGCGGGTATTGAAGTCCCGAAAGCCCTATAATTACAATGCGCTCCTTCTTTGTAGAAATGAAGTCAAATTTTCTATCTGAGAAAATCCTCCTTGATTAAACTGTGCGCTATTTCCACACGAATTCTGTTAATGATCCGCCACAACTCTGCCACTTACAGAAAGGGTTGAGCTGCCCGTTGGTAAGGGTCCCGACGTAGTAGCGACCTCCCGTCGTGTTGAGGAATAAATCGAAGATTCTTCCAGCAGTTTGTGGAACTAACCTTTTCTGTCCTGAGATTTCTAATAATGGTTTCTATTTCACTTGAAGAATTTTTGAAATTGCACTTCTCCCAAGACTGCTACCACGGAAAAATATGAAAAATGTCCGTGATCCCTGCACGATTTCGTGTGCCGGACCCGTCTCAGACGCGGTAATCCACAGCTCCAGACCGTAATTTCACTCGGATAATTACACTACTTAGAGTCTGATGCAACGAATTTTCGGAACTTTCTACAGTTTTCCCTTCATCTTTATGATTTACGGACCATCCGTTGAAAATATTTCATAACAAAAAAAATTGTGATCCCCTTGACCTGTGGATTACAGGTGAAGCCCGAAAAAGGCCATTCTAGGTGAAGCTGAAAAATATGGCACCTTAGCTAGAAATCCTTACACAATAAAAACCGCTAGTCATTTAGCAAGACATTCACATTTTAGGCTAACCCAATTATTGGTGGATAGTTTGACTGTAGCAGGCACGAGGTGGTATGGTTTTATTGTAGACTAACGTTTCGGCGGTTTCGCCCTCTTCGGAGTCTGAAAAAGGTCGAATCTATGTGTAAAATTACTCGGCCAAACGTAGTTTTTTACCCTACAGAAATTCAAGACAAAATTTTCCAAACAAATGGCTGGGATGCTTGAAGCTGAGTGACATACCTTTTGAGTGACAGCCATTTGTTTGGAAAATTTTGTCTTGAATTTCTGTAGGGTAAAAAACTACGTTTGGCCGAGTAATTTTACACATAGATTCGACCTTTTTCAGACTCCGAAGAGGGCGAAACCGCCGAAACGTTAGTCTACAATAAAACCATACCACCTCGTGCCTGCTACAGTCAAACTATCCACCAATATTCTGATGCCGAGGTTCATAGAGAGTCGAACGTGGAGATTATTAACCCAATTATATTCTGTTCATTATAAATCTTTAAAAAATACACCACAGGAGAACTTGCGTTCAAATTTTCTTGGGTAGCGATGATTCAAGCAGTATGGCCCTAAGTAAACTTCCGATACCGCGTCTCTCTGCACTTATTTAACACTGGGTTTTGTTTCTTTTGCGCCCTGACCCGATCGAGTCAGCCAATGGAGTCTCAAGAAGCATCGCTCCTCTCCCCGCGTCACCTCGTGTACACAGTTTTGCGTTCTCGTTGCTTAGAATACGTGTGGTACTTGTTTGTAATGTAAGTACCTTCTCATCGTGGCAGTTATGTAGTTGGATATTCCCTTGCTCGAAGGCAAATTTGCTCTGCTTCCTCGAAGCACTTGTGCGGAGCGAGGGAGAGACGACAGCGAGAAAGTGTGGGTAGAAGAAGACGAAGCATAAGCGCGCGGACGCACGCGATTAAAGGAAATAAATTCCACTACGAAACAGAAAAAACTATAGTTGTGCCATTCGAATACCGAGTAATCGAATAACTCCTTTTTTCTCTTCAAAGCCAGAATTTATACGAACTGTTCTTGGTTCTTAGCTGTAATCTACTATGACTGTTCCAATAATTAATGAGAGAGCAGGATCCTGGCTTTCCACAGTATTGATCCGACATTCATTCGAAACTATTCAATATTCAGATAGAATTGCAAATAACGGACAGTTGCAAGTTTATGAAAGCGAGCAAGCCCACTTCTCCATCATTTTTGGGAGCATCCCATCTAAAGCAATGCTGGGAAACTAAGACTGTTCCAATACATTTTGAGATTGGCGCACAAATCCAAATTATTCGAGGCTATTCGAATTTTCGGAGGGCACAACTATAGAAGATAGATGTAACAGAGTTCAGTGAGCTGAAAGCGGTGACTCGCGATTATTCTTGTTTTTTTTTCTAAGAATGAGATTCGGGAAGCAGTGGGGAAGGCTTATCAAATCCAGTCTTCAGTGACTGCCTTAGATATAAGTGTGAGCTCACCAACAAAATAGGGCGTTATGTGCCTTGTCGCGATAGATCAGTAGCCTTTCTAGGCTACAAAATAGGGCGTTATGTGCCTTGTCGCGATAGATCAGTAGCCTTTCTAGGCTGTTATGCATTACCGCGAATTTGAAGTAAAACAGTAACTGCACAATGACTATTGTTCAATGTCGTTTTCTCGTCGGTCGATACCCGCCACATAACTTTCATAGCCCCAGATTCAAAAAAAAATTAAAAACCGCTCTAGCAGGGATTTATGTAGCTTAATTGCCACCCATTTCAACCTTACCGAACTCGCCCATGCGAACCATTTTTTTGACAGTGGTAAAAGCTCATACATATGCATTGAATTCTCTTAAAATTTTGTGTTTCAGCCTTTAATGATAAGTCTTACACGATTTTTGGATGTTTTTTTGCCGTAACTGCAGTTCAACGTCGCTTCAATTCAACTCGCTTCAGTTCAACGTAACTGCAGTTCAGTCCTTTAATGATAAGTGAATTCCTTCTGTCCGGGTTTGGAGGGCGGAGTATAAAGTCCGGGAGGTGGTTGTAAGTCACGTGAATGATCTTGGTGTGTCACCAACGCACGAAGGTCGTGACCTCAGGTGATGCCGGGAACTGAATCTCATCGACGTACTGAGGATGAGATCGTTTTGCTGGAGGAAGGAAAAGATCTCAGACTGCTCGTTGATTTTGTTGGTTTTTCCAACGGCAGAATGCTGAGAATCGAAAAACGTAATCCCCCAACCCTCCCCCCAAATGGTTGCACAATTGCATGAGCGTAACTAAACTTTGAAGGTTTTGGTGAACTGAAATCCACATACGGTTCAATACTGTTTTGGAGTGGTTAGAGATGTGACGAAATAGTGCTTTAGTGATGGAGGCCCAGGTGGTCGTTCTTTGTGCTGCTATTCAAATATTGTAAGAAAGGATGTTTGTCCTCATTTTCAAATTTTGAAAAGTTCTCTATATTCCAGAAATGCAGGTAAAGTGCCATAGCAAGTAATAATTGCGGCAGATAATTTTACCCCAAAAATAGATTTCTCAGTGATATGGACATCATTTCAGACAGGTCGAAAAATACCCTTCAACCACGAAAATTTGAGGGTTTCCACAAAAAAGAACGACCTGCCCCCCCCCCCCCCCCCGGTCCCACGTTGCTCCGCGGACCAACGTGAGCTTAACCCTGGGAGGAGTGCTTCTCGAAAAAAATTGCTCCTGTCATCAGTTCGTGAGAGAAGAAAGCCTTCCGATGGACATTAGCCTCAAATAACCGCATTGCCATGGATCAATGAAAGACGTTTTCCCGTTACGAATTGGGCGATTCGTCTAGGTGGAAACCCGGTTGCAGTGCAATTGCCGAAATCAGACACTAAAATGAGTTTTAAGGACACAGTCCAACCTCATAATCGTTTTCCAGTTTATTTACTTATCTTTAAGAGAATTTCGGGATGTTCGCAATAGTGTCTTCGGAATCGCACAGAACCCACTACGAATGAAGTTATGGCTCCTCTAAGATTGTGAATTCGGACGATGAGGAATTCGTGGACGAGTTGTCGCGGGCCTGTTTTTCCTAGTCCTTCGCATCAGACCACCTTATAAAGCCAGACCGATAACAAATGGAAGAACGTAGATTTTTATCAAAGCCCATGGCGCGTCTCGTTCCTAATGAGACCGAAAACTCCGATGTGGGCGGAGCGAATGAGTGCTGATTTGGGGGAGGGGCGGAGTGAGTGGGTGCTAGATTTTTCTCGTTTATTTCGAAGAGTTGATAGGAAGGTGCCCCTAAGGATAAAAACGTCCAAATCGTCGGCTAAATGTCTGTGGATTTTTCTTCTGTTCTGCTTTTGAAAATTCTAAAAATTGAGCATTAGGAAACGAGTGCCGAGATATTCACGAAGATTTTTCCCATTTTATTGTTGGTTGCTATATAAAGCTATTTTGGTATTGAAGAGTTTTATCTTTTTCTTTGAAAATTCTGCGTTCATTCCACTTATCTATTCTCATGCTTCTACAAGTGACACATTTTTCTCGCAAATTCCACTTCTAAATCATTCGAACTCGGTCATTTCAGTTAAACGACTAATTGATTCAGAATGGACATAGCGATTGAGTAGAAAGCCGGGGGTATTAATCATCTGAACAGGAAATCATCTGCTCGTTTTCTGTGGAAATATAAATTCCCTGCATGTTTTAGTAGATGGAAAACGTGGGCTAATGCCGTCTTCTACGGATGTTGTTTATATTTGTCACGTAATAGTAGCTGGAATGTAGGAGTGCGACAATACTTTTCGGTGGTGTCAAGTAGCAGATGTTCATATCAGTTTCTATTTCTTATAGTACGTGTGATTGCAGATTTCAGGGGAATGGGTGCATTAGGGATCGGGAAAACATATCAATTTTTGTAATAAAGGAGTGTGATGGATTTACTGATATTAGCGATTCCAGTTGATTTGTGCTTGTTTTGGATTCTTTATCTCGTCAAACTATGTGCTGCAATCAGTTATGCTCACAACAATGTGGGAGGACATGCGCAACTTCCAAAGTTCATATGCTTTAACTTCGTTTTGTGAAGGAATCGCCACGTTGTTCGGACCGCCAGTTATCGGTTTGTTCATTAGTTTTTATTCCTTCATTTTATTTTGCCTGTTAAATGTTTTCTTTGAAATTCTTACACAAAGCGCTTGCGAAGGAAAGTCCGCCACAAATAAGTAGAACAAACGGCACAGTGAACCGTCCGACTCAAACTCGTTTAAAGTTATTTAACTGCTTTAGCAATTCAAATGTTTATTGCAAGAGGCTGCAAAAAGTTCAAAAATCTGGCTTTTTTCGAAAGTTTCCAAGAACCTGTGGTAAAAAAAGAAAACTCTCTTTTAGCCAGGACTTCTTCTCCTCCTTCAAGCTGAGCTTTCGGCGCTTAGCGCCTTCGTCAGACCTTAAAATATCAAGTATAGATCAAACAATAGTGGCGTTGTGCCGTAGTAGGCAAACTAGCCTGAAATGGTGGGCTAACCAGCCCAAACCAACAGAACCGACAGCTGTGCAATATCACCATATTTCTGCCCTTAAATAGCAGCGCACCTACAGTGGTGCTCCTATCAAACAATCATGTTACAGTAATCGTAAATAACTACCGTAATCATGTAATGAGTCGGAGCACGTCATGCAACTCGTCTCTGTTGTTTATTTCAGGTGATAGCCGCCTTATCTCCATCGCGTCTAAGATTTTTCTCTCGACAGGATTTTCTACATACTGACTGGTGGAGTATTGTAGCAGTGAACCTAGGGGATGCTTCCTGAGCATGTTTTGATGTCCTATGTTTAGAAAAGCTGTTATTGGGATAAGATGCCGGATTTTGTGAAGCCCTTTTATGTTCGTCGAAATGTTTGAAGAGCGGCCTCTTTGTTTCCCCATCGTACTTTTCTCCGGAACCTTCACATACTAAGAGGTAAACAACCCCCCTCAGCTGACATATCTTGGTATCACTGCAGTACAAACAACCTTGCCTTCCGCATCGTTCCTCGTAAGGTCTTGAGGTCAGCAGGTTTTTCAGATTTGTGGGTGGCCGGAATATTAATCGCACAGGAAGCGAAGAGGATTTCACAACACTGTTCACCTTTTGTGCCTCGTCTTCATTGACGTACGGCATTATCATGGGTATACCATCTGCTGTGGTGTAGGCTCTCCATGAATGTGTTAGTGTTGCGTTGTACCCATTTTCGCATAAAATGCAATCTACCACCGAATCCACCTCCTCTGACCTCGTGCAAATCTTCTCCTTCGTCAATATGAGGTTACGAACTACGTTCACCTCCATGTACAAGAGATGGCAACTTCTAGAGTGCAGCAATACATTTTTCGATGCTTCCTTTTTGTACCACATAAGCCCCTTGGTTCCCTCATGCAGTTTGATTTTGGTGTTGAGGAATGGAACGAAACCCTCACCATTTGGTCTTTCCACTGTGAACCTAATATCCGGGTCACGTGAATTCAAGCAGTCGAAAGTCTCATCTGAATCTGATTGCGAGTGGCCAATAACAAAACATCGTCGATGTACCGCTTATACAATGCGTTGCAAAATTATACGACACCCCAATTTCCGCGGTTCCTAACTTCGCGTCAATTAAGGAGACAAACGGTAAACGCCAATCGATCCAGCACCCCCGAAAACCCCCGGGGTACAAATCTTCATGAAATTAGAGCCACTAGCAGGAAACTGGCTACGGAAATTGTCAAAAATGGCCGTTGCAAAATTATACGACATAGCTGACGTTCTCACAGAAATTTCTATTCTACGTCATCTGTATCAGTTCGTTCATGGTTAGAACCACTGGAAACATCGAATCATCAGTCTTCAGAAATGTCTTGGCACTGAACCACTTTGAAAATTCTGTTTGGTATCTTTCAACAAAGCTTTTTGTGAACGCCCCTTTCAATCTGCGCCGATTGGCTTATAACGGCTAGTTTCAGTGGAGCCACACGCTCGTATTGTCTGTTTTGGATGTAGATTCAAAGCTTAAGAATACCTCACACATTTTGCACAAGGTTGAGGTCCTGCAAACCGGCCGGCCATTCTAGCAAATTGGCAGGATCAGCCTGAAACCAAGCATGCGTTGTCCTACTGACAAGAAGTGAAGGCGGAAACGGAATAGAAAGAATTGGGAAAGATTTTCCGGCACATTCTGATAATCTGTGGAGCTCATAGGCCATGTCGCAAAAATCTGGTCTAGCTTAAAACCCTACCTGGATCCACGTCAATGCACTATTCTTTCTCCTCCAGTTCCTACTCAAGGACAAGTTTGGGTCCTTGTGTGGATCCTTCGAAATCCTTTTTTATCGGCCGAAAGCAAGAGCAATCCGAAGGAGCTTGATCGATTCTACTACATTTATGTATGTTTGACTGAGCATTCCAAGCATTGGAGAGATCTACAAAAGGACCCGAATATATCCTTGAGTAGGAATTTGGGAGGAGAAAGAATAATGCATTGATCCGTATCCAGGTGGGGTTTCAAGCTGGACAAGCTAATAGCGACATGCTATGAACTCCACAGATTATCAGAATGTGCCGGAGAATCATTTCCAGTTCTTCGTAGTCCGTTTCCGCCTTCACTTCTTGTCAGTAGGACAACGCATGCTTGGTTTCAGGCCGATCCTGCCGATTTGCTAGAATGGCTGGCCGGTTTGCAGGACCTCATTCCTGTGGAAAATGTGTGAGGTGGTCTTGGGCTTTGAATCTACATCCAGAACAGACAATACGAGCGTGTGGCTCCGCTGAAACTAGCCATTATAGGCGAATGCGCGCAGATTGAAAAGGGCGTTCACAAAAAGCTGGGTTGAAAGATACCAAACCGAGTTTTCGAAGTGGTACAGCGCCAAGACATTTCTGAAGACTAATAACTTTATGTTTCTAGTGGTTCTAACTATGAACGAACTGATACAGATGGCTTAGAATAGAAATTTCTGCGAGAACGTCAGCTATGTCGTATAATTTTGAAACGTCCATTTTTGACAATTTCCGTTGCCAGTTTCCTGATTTCATAAAGATTCGTACCCAGGGGTTTTCGAGGGTGCTGCATCGATTGGCGTTTACCGTTTGTCTCCTTAATTGACGAGAAGTTAGGAACCGCGGAAATCGGGGTATGTCGTATAATTTTGCAACGCACTGTAGTATGCTATACCAGTTGTCAGTGATCTTCGTTCAATGCGGTCGAGTTGGACGATTGCTAGTAAGGGTGCAATCCTCAAACCCATAGCGAGTCCGCGGTGTTGAAGGTAAAAACATTTCTCAAACTGGAATATATTACATGCCAGCTCGCCTTCTATCAATCCAAGAGTGTAGAATTCCCTTCTGTGCTCACACCAAAGAGACAGTAGAGCATCAATCGCATCAGCCGTTTTGACATTCGTATATAGCGACACCACATCAAAACTCGCATAACAAGCATGTTGTTGAATTTGGCATGAATTCAGTGTCGTTATAAAATCATCCGTGTTGATAAGGTGTCCCGCGGCGTGGCGAGGGAAGGGAGAAAGCAGTTTCACTAGCAACTAACTTATTTTATCCGATGGCCCACCGCAGGAAGAGATTATAGGTTGTGCTTTGATGTCGGTATCAGTGAGACGTTGAGCAGGGATGTCTCCGAGTTTGTGGGTCTTAACCAGAGAGTGATATGTTGGAACAACAGGTGAAGGTGAAAGAAAAAGCATTAGCGTTCATCTTGCCGCTCAACACATTTCTGATGGTCCCTTCTTTGGGCTGAGCGGCAAGGTGGACGCTAATGCGTTTTCTTTCACCTTTACCTGTTGTTCCAACATATCGCTCTCTGGTTAAAACCCACAAACTCGGAGACATCCCTGCTCAACGTCTCACTGATCAAAACACGACCTATAATCTCTCCCTGCGGTGGGCCATCGGATGAAATAAGTTGGTTGCTAGTGAAGCTGCTTTCTCCCCTCCTTCGCTACGTCGTGGCACACCTTATCAACACGGATGATTTTACAACGACACTGAATTTATGCCGAATTCCACAACATGCTTGTTATGCGAGTTTTGATGTGGTGTCGCTATATACGAATGTCAACACGGCTGATGCGATTGATGCTCTACTGTCTCTGGAGTGAGCACAGAAGGGAATCCTACCTTCTTGGATTGATAGAAGGCGAGCTACGTAGTCTGCTAGAGGCAACTGTGGCATGTAATATATTCCAGTTTGACAAACGTTTTTACCTTCAACACCGCGGACTCGCTATGGGTTTGAGGATTGCACCCTTACTAGCAATCGTCCACCTCGACCGCATTGAACGAAGATCACTGACAACTGGGATAGCATACTATAAGCGGTACATCGACGATGTTTTTGTTATTGGCCACTCGCAATCAGATTCAGATGAGACTTTCGACTGCTTGAATTCACGTGACCCGGATATTAGGTTCACAGTGGAAAGACCGAATGGTGAGGGTTTCGTTCCATTCCTCAACACCAAAATCAAACTGCATGAGGGAACCAAGGGGCTTATGTGGTACAAAAAGGAAGCATCGAAAATTGTATTGCTGCACTCTAGAAGTTGCCATCTCTTGTACATGGAGGTGAACGTATGTAGTTCGTAACCTCATAGTAACGAAGGAGAAGGTTTGCACCCTTTCTCCTTCATTGCTATGAGGTTACGAGTAGGTCAGAGAAGGTGGATACGGTGATAGATTGCATTCTAAGCGAAAATGGGTACAAGGCAACACTAACACATTCACGGTGGGCCTACACCACAGCAGATGGTATACCCATGATAATGCCGTACGTCAATGAAAACGTTTTATAAAAGGTGAACAGTGTTGTGAAATCCTCATCGCTTCCTGTGCGATTAATATTCCGGCCACCCCCAAATCTGAAAAACCTGCTGACTTTCTCAAGACCTTACGAGGAACGATGCGGAAGGCAAGGTTGTTTGTACTGCAGTGATACCAAGATATGTTAGTTGAGGAGGTTTGTTTACCTCTTAGTATGTGAAGGTTGCGGAGAAAAGTAGGATGGGGAAACAAAGAGGCCGCTCTTCAAACGTTTCGACGAACATAAAAGGGCTTCATAAAATCCAGCATCTTATCCCAATAACAGCTTCTCTAAACATAGGACATTAAAACATGCTCAGGGGGCATCCGCTAGGTTCACTGCTACAATACTCCACCGGTCAGTAGAAAATCCCGTTGAGAGAAAAATCTTAGAAGCGATGGAGATAAGGCGGCTATCACCTGAAATAAACAACAGAGACGAGTTGCATGACGTGCTCCGACTCATTACATGATTACGGTAGTTATCCACGATTACTGTAACGTGATTGTTTATAGCAGCACCACTGTAGGTGCGCTGCTATTTAAGGGCAGAAATATGGTGATATTGCACAGCTGTCGGTTCTGTTGGTTTGGGCTGGTTAGCCCACCATTTCAGGCTAGTTTGCCTACTACGGCACAACGCCACAGGTTTTTGGAAACTTTCGAAAAGAAGCCAGATTTCTGAACTTTTTGCAGCCTCTTGCCATAAACATTTGAATCAGTTATGAGGCTGAGGGACAGGAGTATTTTATCATGCTTTAGCAATGTTGGCTGGAGTTTGAATGCGTCAGAAACACTGCAGAACAAATCGGGAAAATTGGCACTGGCGACATTTGAAGACAGTCTTCACGATGAAGATGTTCCTCATTTATCGCAGAAATGTAAGCTTTGGGTCCCTACAGCGAAAGTAAGAAAGAAAAAGCGACGAAAATAGACAGGGAATGGATGGAAATTGTGTTGATCAGCCCGCTGTTTTGATCAGTTTGTCTACAAATTAGGGAGTTGTCCATTCAAAGCGGTAGTTGTCGATGAGCTGAATATATAATTCGAGAGACCTTAACATCCTCATATGCGTACTAAATACTACCTATGAATTTTCAGTATAGGAAACACAAAAGGAAGTCTTTGAAGTAAGAAGCTTAAGGCGCAAAGAATTTCTGGCGTTTTAGATTCTGCTGCACCAAACATACAAAATTGGCTAGAATCGAATGCGTCAAGTAGTTTATTTCTCTGGAAATTTAGGGTCCTGTTGCTTCTTCTAGCGATCATCCTCTACTTTGTGGGCTTACCTGCGCAGAAACATTCAAGAAGTCAGATTCTTTCTCAAGGCGTTCCCGCCTTCAATGCATAATATGATTTTAGTCTTAAGTGAGGAATGTGCAGTGCGAGACCTAAGTATAGCACCTTCGAAATAGGCATATCATATATTGGGTCGGGATTTTGGATTTCGTGGGGGTGGGGGTGGGGATTTCTGTTTTCTGCCACGACAAAAACGATGGATCACTTTGTATGATCCCTGATTTCCCATTTGTTATTTAGTTATGAAAAAAGTTTGTTTTTTTGCACGACGCATAAGTATAACAACACCTAAGCAACATAGAAAAAAGGGGAAATCACGAAGCCAGTGCTTCGTGATTTGAACAGCAGAACAACAGTGACAAGAACAGAAATGTTACTCAAGCTTACGGAATCCGAGCGCTGCGGTCCTCATGAGAAAAATGGGCAGGGATTGGCGGGCGCGCTTGTTGAGAATGCTTGCTGAAATGCGGCATCTTCATACATTCATAAAACCTTCTAAAAAGTCGAAACACCTTATAGGGCTTTTTTTGTTAAGGAAGACACTGAAAACATTTTCAGCCCAAAATACGAAAAACATTTCGTCCCTGATCACCGAAATTGCATGGGTACCCCATGGAAAAAAGTAGAATTTTTTTCTCGGAATTGAACCAGAGCAATCTCATTCGAAAGCCGATCCGTAAAAATTACTTCTCGATCCACACCCCGATTCAACGAAAACTGCGGTGACAACCTCCCATGTGGCAACAATATGCGAATTTCAAGATAGTAAGTCTTTAATTCAGCACTGATGGTACATTTAAAAGAAGTGAACGGAACGGATTAGAGATTTACCCACTGCATAGTGGATGCATGCTGGTTCCTGGCAATCCTTTTCATAGCAGTCGACAGTCTCAAACTCGAAAAGTTCATCTGCCTCACTGATAGACTGGCTCTAGAAATAAAGTATCGATAATAGAACAACCTTAAGTATAATTTGATATAATAGAGAAAACTTTGAAAAGCTCGTGAGTTTTTGAATGTTCTGACCATTTGAAGAACGCTGCAAAAATGAGGCAAATCAACCTTTGTGAAAACCCAGTCATAGAAAAACATTGTTATATCCATTTTTGTTTGCTGCGGTGTGGGGCGAAATAGCGGTGAAGACTTCGAGGCAATGACTCATCGCCATTAGCACATACCTCCACTTTAGAGTTGTTTCTAGTTCGATATGGTGTGATCAACATAAATATACCTACTAGTATTGCATGAATTATTGGAATAACCCTCAAATCGACAACGAATTAGTTTATTGAAAGGAAATTATTCTAGAGAGCAATAACTTGTCAACCTGCGATCCGTAGCAAAATCCGATGGCAGAATCGGAAAGAGCGTGTCCGAATTTACCAAGAGGCACTAACAGATTTTCAAAAGCCGATACATGGGTAGCAAGGTTCCCTAGTCAGCAACAATTCGTAGTGAGTCGTAGGGGCTGACACCATGTCACTGGGAACTCGTCCAGTAATGTCTCGCTGGCAATGTTTCCCAGGCTACATAAGACGTATGGTCGACCACAGGCGTTAAGCGATTCAGGATTCACGCATACACTTGGAACTACATGCAGGTGGTCGTCCTAGCTAGCTGGAAACCTAGCTGGAAATCGAAATTTAAGCCCAGCATTGTCAAAGGTTCGTGTCGTGGCAGTGTTGAGGAAAGAAGACCGCCTCCTTGCAAACCGACTTCACCCCCTCCATGAAGAAGGTTTTTGTCATGGGAGAGTTTGTGGACGGCCGCATCTCTCCGGATTCTCCTACAAAGGGTCGGCGTGGAGAGGAATCCTGGGCCCGTGCAGTAGTATCCATGTGCGACGTGCAGCAAGGATGTCACCTGAAGAAGGAAAAGCGTCCGTTGCTCTGGATGTCAAAGGGGTTTGCATCTCTACTGTCCGGGTCTCAGTTTTGTGAGGCATCATAACTCTTCTTTTCGATGTGTTTTGTGTTCTTCAGCTACCACCTCTGATTCCTCAAACTCCCATCGTCCCCTTTCCATTGTGCATATAAATTTCAACGGCCTTCGTGCCAAGCTTTCTGAGTTCTCTCGCTTTGCACGTACCTACCATCCAGACGTGATTATGATTCAAGAAACCAAGCTATCTCCATCCCCCACCCATCCTTATCCTAATATCCCGGGCTACACTGCCTTCCATGCTCCAAAGTCAACTCTTGGCGGAGGAGTTTTCACTTTCGTATTATCTACTCTTCCTTCACACCTAATACCTAACACTCCCACAGACGGTACTCTCGAGTACGTTGCGGTCTACCTCCCCCTTAAAGGCACAGGACACCCAGAAAATTAATTTTCAGATTTCATGCTTATCTTGGAGAGAGTCACACGCTAATCATCGTGGTATCTCTGATATCGTCCAAGACCCCCTTTGAACAAAGTTATGGCTCTTCAAAGATGCCTAGAATTTGAGGGTGAAAAATTGGTGGACGAGTTTTCTCAGGCATGTATTTCTCTTCATTCGCAATCGTTGAGCGAGAGCGAGCCAGGATAAGGAGACAGTCCGGCAATGGACTGAAGAACGCGACGCGGTCGAAATTCATCCATCCATCAAGCCGCTATCGAGGTCGGAAATTTGGTAGGGGGTCGGGCCTGTGGTGGTGAGCGAAGGGGGTCGGGCCCGTGGTGGTCGCTTATATCTCGCTTATTTGGAGGAATTAAGATCTGGCATTTGGCACGTGTTATACATGAGGGTCTTCTACACAATTACATGAAAATCTCAAAATTCATATCTGAGGGTGTACTGTGCCTTTAAAACGCCCCTTTCGCTTTTCAACATCTATATTCCCCCTACCACCTCTTACCCCTCTTCCTATAACCCCATTCCACTTAGGCAGCTTAATGACTGCTCCCTTTCATCCTCATCTGTCTTTGCGGGCGATTATAATGCTCATACGTTCTGTTCGTCTCTTGGCTCTGATGCTAGAGGAAATGATGTCGAAGAATGGGTGGAGGAGTGCGACCTAGTCATACTGAACGACGATCAGCCCACTCGTCTCCCTGCCAACGGCCGATCTTCTAGCCCAGACATAACTCTTGTCTCTTCCAACCTTTCCAATGCTTGCTCATGGTCTATCGCAACAACATTGTCTAGTGATCGTGTTCCCGTCTTTGTGCACATCAATTTTTCAAATTCTATCGCTCATTCTGGTGTTCGACAACGTTCTTATTTTAATTTAGGCCAAGCAGACTGGTGCCTGTTCAGTGAGGTTGCGCTACGTCTAGCGGCTGATTATCCGTGGAATGGCAATGTGCACCAAAACGAGCACCACTTGTCTGATTTAAAGGCAGGGCTCGCGATAAAAATTGCTTCTGAGCTCTCATATGAGAATGTAGATTTGGTCATCACAAAAGAAAAAATTAGTGGAAAAAACCGGAAATTCGCTGGAAAACGCTCAAAAACAAGGTATAACGGGTAATTACCGGTGTCGGCCGGCCCCCTAATTAACGAGACTGTCAGTCATGCTTGCTTATCCGCCTTTCATTTTGCTGTTAAAGTAGTCAGTAGTCTCCAGAAATGCTCAGAAATTACTTTAGAAGCAAAATAAAAGTTGTCAAAACAGGCTCCTACACAAATATCGATAGTTGGGGCGGGAGGGCACCAAGCAATAACTAGTTCCTGAGCGTTTTTCTCCAATGTTTTACTTATTTTCACTTTTGTGATGACCAGATCTATCATTCCATGGGGGTAGCACAACAACCGATTTTATCGAGAACCCTGCAGGGCCATGAAGGCGGCTATTCCTGTTGGCCGCGTTAAGACGTTCTATCCAAACGTCACCAGAGAAAATCTCCAGAAAATCAGGACTAGAGATGCAAGGAGAGCAGCCGACCATCTAGACCCTGTCGTCGCTCAACCTGATGACGAGATCAGAAAGGATCTAGACAGGGACAAGAAAGAAGAATGGGAAAAGTTGACGGGACAGCTGGATTTCAAGACGGAGAGTGCAGTTACTTGGGAGGTACTGCAGAAGTTGTCTGAAAAGAGCTCGCCAGCTACCGCCTCGACTATTGAGTTTGACAATAACGTTTTCAAGACGGGAAAGGAAGCCGCCTACTTTCGCGGGAAAAGTTTTTTTCATTACGAGTACAAAACGAGGTCCGCAGAATACATAGAGTGACAGAAAGAGAGCTGTGCCGCCTCCCGCTCATGAGCACGGCCCATGCGTACAATGTGGCGCAAGTAGAGAAGATTATAAAGGGCATGCGGACAGGGTCCAGCAGCCCGTTGGCAAAGGCCGCAAAATACTCACGACCCCCCCCCCCTCAGAGGTCGGTCCGCGCTCAAAAATTGGGAAATTATAACGACCCCCCCCCTTCAAGAAAAATTCGGTCATTCTGTTTTTCATTTAAAGATTCCGCATTGAATCAAAGGAAAATAAGTAAAATGGAACTGTATAAAAAACAGTCCGCCCGTAGCCCCATCACAAATCATCCTCGAAAAAAGTCAGTATTCTGATTTTAACAAATCCCCAGCAATTCACCACTAGCCCAACCAAAATTCATTTAGGAAAAAAATTCGGCGTGCTGGAAAATGCAAAAATTGAAAAAAAAACAGCCCGACGCCCGTCCAAACGCGGGCGTTAATCGTGAATTTTGGGCACTGACAAGGGAAGTATACAAAGCGTAGGTCGGATCTGCCAAAACGACTAGTGTCGTTAGTATCTGTTGTGGCTTAATAGTAAAACTGCGCAGTATCCAGCCGCGAGCTGTGGGTTCCAAGAAGTTACAAGCTTAATAAGGTCGTTTTTTGTACTTTCCCTCTTCCAAAAAGCGCGATAGTCTTCGGAAAATGCGGAAAAGGACCTCATAAATGTGGTCAGCGTCAAAAACTACCCCCCTGAGCAAAGTTTGGCTGAAGGCACATTTTCCGTACTTTGTCCAGACTGACAGCGGTTTGGGCTCGTACGGATTTTCGGTTGGGCGTTTATTTCTACCAATTGAGGGCTCTGGAAGCGTTTCAGAAAAATTGTCCAGATTTGACTTAAAATTCCCCTAGGGAGGTTTTTCGGGGCGCTGATCACGAATTTGTGGTTAATTAGTCGGTTTTCCAATGTTTTCGGCTAATTTCGTTTGAAGCTTCCCAACCGGGGAAAATTTCGAGGGAAAAACGCCACTTTCGAGATTTCCGGTTTTCTACGATAGATATGTCTCAGAATCATTCTCTGAGTGTCATTTGGAGTGCTAAACACGAATCTGGAGTCCGTTTATCGATCTTTTGCAGATCACGGTAGATTACGGTGGGTATACGGTAGTTTGGTAAAAATCTCAGATTTTACTCAAAATTTGTATACGGTGGTTATTCGGGGTGGAGAATACGAATTTAACGTCCGTTTCTCGATTTTTAAAATACTAAGGTGGGTTTTGACCCCTAAATGACATGTTACCTATCATAACCTACAGTAAACCTCAAAATTTCGACAAATGGACTCCAGATTCGTAATCGCCACCCTAGATTACCCCTACATACATCTTTTGAGCTAAATCCGAGAAAATGTTTTGAAACTCCAAAAAAAAAATGCCTGATGGGTGCCTTTTGCCTTTTCGCCAGGCTTAAAAAATGCTCATAACTTTTTTGAGCCTGTGGCTCGCGGCGGGATACTGCGCATTTTTACTACTGAGCCAGAAGAGACACTAACCATACTAGTCGTTTTCGCAGATCCGACCTACGCTTTTTATACTTCCCTTGTGAGATGAAGTTTACGGGCGAATAAAACTCGATGAATGTTAGCGATCAGAACATTTTATGCAAATACCATATATTTTTTGCTATACCTTGTATTTTACAGATGTGTGATTACCTGGATTACGAAGGCTTCCAGAGAAAATGTGCACGTCTAATTTTTTTACCCAACTCAAACTTAGCCAAACGTCAGAGTTTTCCTCCCTTTCTGAAATTGAAAAAAAATCGGCCTAATAGAAATTTTGTTTTCAGCTAGTTTCTGAGATATCAACGCTTAGAAAAAGGCGATTTCGGATATTTGCTCCTGTAATCGATTACGAATTGAAGATTGTAATCATTATTTTGACTTTTTGCCTAATTGATGATGTCATTTTTCAGTAATAATTTATTAGAAGAATTCGAAAAATACCGATTCGCCTCCACTCGGGCGAAGAATTAACAAGAACGACCAAGGGTGATATGGCAACAATAGAATGCGCCCAGGCCTCGCGCCCTTCCCACAATGGCGTCCGGGCGTGGCGCCCTTTATGGCGCCTTACACATTTTAAGTACTATTTCGGAAGTTTGAGAAGCTGGGAGAAAAAACTCTATGCAAATTTTGACACAGTCCAATTACCTCCAAGTCTGGACCCTTGGTGGTTCGAAATCCTATTGCTGAAGGGATGCCACCCGTTGGATAGTGATGGCAAAAAACCCAGCGATCTGCCAACGTGGCTTGCCAACGTCCACCACTTTACCTCGCCCGAATCCTTGTAACCAGTCGAGTTTGGAAATGAAATTGTGACTATTTGTGGGGAATTCTATGAGGATTTCAGCTTCTTTTTTTTTGTAGTTGAAATCTTGATTTTTGATGGGGGGTCGTACGTCTTATAGAGAATTTTGAAGATGAAGTGCAGCGAATTTTAGCCTACAAGGGGATTAAAAACAGTTGAATGGACTGGGAACTGTTTCTTTTCAGGTTGTAAACAGTTGCGATTCCCTCTTTAACCCGCAGAAACCACTTTTCTACATATCCTACTAGGTCCTTGTCTTTTTCCAATGAATTCTATATGTTCTCCCTCACGAAAATTTTACGATCCCCCCTCCAAGTTTTCGTTTTTCCACGAAAATCTTCACGACCCCCCTCACCATCCGTTGGCAAGCTGTCCACACCTGCTGGACCCTGCATGCGGAACTCCAAAGCTGTCGGTCCCGACGGAATTTGTCCTGCTGTATTGAAGAAGCTTCCGACTGAGGTCCTCCCTCTCGTCGTTGATTAAAGGCAGTGTCCACGATAAAAACCATGTCTGATTTTTTGGTGGAGATCGGCAGCTGCGGGGCCTAGCGGAACCCTAACGTTGAAAAAAAAAACAGAAAAAATTAGCTCGGAACGGTCCCCTACGGCCCCAAAGTTGGACACCCGTGAGCTCGTCACCCCCAGATGCACTTTCCACGCCCACCGACGTGAACAAATGAATGCTCGAGATTGCGAGATGAGCGATGGTTTCCGATCAATAGCCCCGTTCTTCCCTTCATTCTCAACTTCTCTGTTTACTCAGGTCAGCTCGCATACATCGGCTGCAAAAGACGGAAGTTACAAGCCTCGGATAACTCGTCCGCCATGTTTCCCTAGCTCAATATTTGAGGGACCTAACTCCGTTCCCTGAAGGTCTTGTGCGATTTCAGGGATATCATTGGAATCAGCATGGGGCCGCTTTCAAGATAGGCGGGAAAACAAAAAAAAACGATTTCTATCGTGAACACTGCCTTTAAATAAACACTTCGTTCAGCTCGTGTGTTATTCCGCAAAACTGGAAGACAGCCAACGTCGTTCCGCTGCCTAAGCCAGGCAGACCTCAATCGTCATTAAAGGCACAGTACACCCTCAGATATGAATTTTGAGATTTTCATGTGAATGAGTAAAAGACCCCTCCTGTATGACACGTGCCAAATGACAGATCTCATTTCCTCCAGATAAGCAAGATACAAGCGGCCACCACAGACCCGACCCCCTTGGCTCACCACCACAGGCCCGACCCCCTAACGGAATTTCGAACTCGATAGCGGATTGATGGATGGATGAATTCCAACAAGTCGTCGTTCTTCAGTCCATTACCGGACTGTCTCCTTGTCCTGGCTTTCTCTCACGCAAAGATTGCGAACGAAGAGAAATACAGGCCTGAGACAACTCGTCCACCAATTTTTCACCCTCAAAATCGAGGCATCTTTGAAGAGCCATAACTCTGTTCAGAGGGGGTTTTGGACGATTTTAGAGATACCACTGTGATCAGCGTGTGACTCTCTCCAAGATAAGCATGAAATCTAAAAATTAATTTTTTGGGTGTCCTGTGCCTTTAAAGGGGTATCGCTCCATCAGTTTGTTGTCACCGTTCGCTAAGGTAGCCGAAAAGCTTTTTGTGGAAGCACAACGAAAGGCAATCGTTTCAACACGGGGTTAGAAGGCTGCATTCCACAGCGACAGCGTTGCTAGAAATCACTAGCTATACCATCGACGGGTCCAACGCTAAGAAGCCTTTGAGAACTGTAGCTGTCGCTTTGGATCTCACCAAGGCATTTGATACGGTTAACCTTGGAGTCCTGTCAGGCAACATACTGGAGTCGTCAATACCATCTTGGCAAAAGCGCTGGATATCGGCCTTTATCAAAGGTCGGCCGGCAAGAGTCATGTTTCTGAACCATGTCTCCGACAGTATTCCTATAGCAGCTGGAGTCACCCAGGGCGGTGTTTAATCGCCAGCTCTCTTCAGTCTGTACCTCGAAGGTATGCCTGAACCACCTCAAGATATCAAGATTGTCGCGTACGCTGATGAAATAATGATCATGGGTCGTGACCGGGACATACAGGTTGCCGCACCAAGATCAAAGAGTACCTGAAGACGCCGAAGAGGTTTTTTTTCGACTACAGTATGCTAAAGATCTCCGCATACAAGTCATGAGTATCCGTCCTCACAACGGACCCATCCGAGCACAGCGCTCATCAGGTTGTAGACTGGGTTGGAGACCGTTTGCCTGCAGCCCGTTTCTCAAAACTGCTCAGTCTTGTGCTCGATCCGTCGCTCAAGTTTCATAAGAATACCGGGCAGAAGCAGACAGTCGTTAAAGCTGAACTCAATGTTCGCAGGGCCCTAGGCGGTACCTTTACGGGTAGCAGCAAGGAAACTATACTCACAACATATAAGGCGATCCTTCAGCCTGCCATGGAATACGCTGCACCGGTTTGGCAGCACCTAGTTTCAGAATCCTTTTGGGTCAAGATGCAACGCGTACAGAATGCCGCTCTTCGCATCGCCACCGGATGTGCAAGGAGTACCCCAGTCGAGCACCTGCATGCAGAAACCCGTCTGTTACCAGTGAAGAAACACTGTCAGCTCTAACAAGAGTCGAAAAACGGTCTTTTGGGGGTTGTAGAGGAGCTAAAAAGAAACAATTTGAATTTTAAAATTTCACTCAGTTCTCACGAGTAGATCAAAAACGATAAAAAAAAAGAAAGAAACCAGAACGTTGGATTGTGGGGGGACGTAGCACAAATGTAAGCTATACAGTGGCCTTGAAATCATCTGAAAAGGTTCTCCTAAAAGTTTGAAGATGAAATCTAGCTAGGTTCTTAAGTTATGACTTGTTCATTGATCCCCTGAACAATGCTCGTTGCATGCAAACCACCGATCATTGCAATGAGATAGTCGGGGCATGATGGCAACACACCATAGCTCAGCCGGTTAGGCGTTGGATTTCGAAGCAATTGAAGGATGGTTCGATTAGTGCGGGATCATTACTGTGTTATGGCTGATAGTAATGACATTTCTATGTGTTCGCCTTACTTGTTTTGAGTTTTAACAGTGTCTCTTGTTTTTTAAACCTCTTTTCTTATATCGCAGAGGTAACGTGATATAAACGGAAAACGGTCCTCATCAACGTTAGAAACTGGAAATCCCGAGGTTTCGACAATTGCTAGCATATCAACAATACCCTTCCCTTTATGCCACAGAAACATACCCCACATATGCCACAGAAAAATCGTCCTTAATTCGGAGAAACACTTTAGATGACGTATTTTGATATATGACGCTGGAAAAAAGTTCGGACATTATGAAACTTCGTGAACTTGTTCCTTGATCAATGACCAATCTTTTTTCCAACAGAAATAATTATAAACAGAAGTGGGTTTACCTAAACTACAAAATCCATTGAAGCAACAACGTAATAGTTCAGCGCCTGGCTCGAAGACACAAGACAAGTGTTTCATTATCAATTCCAAAATTTTGAGTAGAACCGAACCACTCTTTTAAAAACGCACTTCACAAGAGAACTACTTTTAGTCAGCCTGGCCATTCTGGATTAAATGTAGTTTTCTGTAACCATTTTGGACGTAGAATTCGAGTGTGCTCTTCGCAGCTTCTCTGAGAAAAAAAAGAAACCACTCTGAAAAAAGTCACAGGCGTTTTTCCAAGCCTCGCGGCAAGGCAAGGCTACCCATCAGGGAACTTTTAGGGTGGTTTGGGAAAACTTTTCGGATTCTGCTCAAAACTTGTATGTAGGGGTTATCTAGGGTGCTGAAGACGAATCTAGAAATCGTTTGTCGAAATTCTGAGGTTTACTGTATATTACGGTAGTTGTCATGACATAAAGGACCTAAACCTGCCTTAATAGTTCGAAAATTGACAAATGAACATCAAATTCGTATTCAGCACCCGGGATAACCCACGTTGAGAAATTTTGAGTCAAATCTGAGACTTTGACCCAGCTACCGTACACCCACCGTAATCTACCGTAATCTGTCGAAAATCGATAAGCTGACCTCAGATTCGTTATGAGCACTTTGAACAACCTCCGAGAGCGAAGTTTGGGTCTTAATTTTTTTTTCGACCTTTGGAGCCCCATGCTCAATGCCATTTTTGGGGGGTCAGAGATCGAAAAAAAATTTTCGCCCAAACTCCGCCCCAGGGGGTAATGTGGGGCGCTGAACACGAATCTGGGGTCCGTTTCCTGTTTTTTAGCGGATTTAGTCAGGTTAATGTGCATTGAATGGCATTTTACCTACCGCAACCCCATTGTTTTGGTGGTTTTTGATCTACCCGTGAGGACTGAGTGAAATTTTAAACTCTTAAATTGTTCCTCTTTACGCCCTCTACAACTCTCAAAAGACGGTTTTTCAAAACTTCATTTTTTGTTCAAAGTGGTCCTTTGTAAGCTCAACATTTCCGTATCGATATTATTAAACAACCAAACCACCTTTCTTGGAGAGTGTTCAATCCCATCAGAGAGAGACATAAGAAAGCCATTCTCCGATGCTCCAAACATAGTCAATTTACAAAGATGGCACGACTCACAGCAAGAACGACTTCGTCTTTTGCGCGAAAAGCACACCAAGTTCGTACGGTGTCATTTTGAGAAGGCGGCGGTAAATCCCATGTTAGGAGAAGAACCGCCTCTAGTCTGCACATCCGAGACTCATTTCGGAAGAAAGGCTAGATGCACACTCGCATCGCTGCGCTGCGGTCACTCTACAATGCTCATGTCCTACGTCAGCAAGATTGACAGCAGCAAGTCTGATGTTTGTCCGGATTTCGGTTCCATCGGCCATAACACCGCACATTTATTTAACTGTCCGAAGAGACCTACCACGCTGACCGCAATGCATCTATGGACGAGTCCAGTACTGGTCACCCAGTTTCTTCACCTATGACAAAACCCTCGATGTGGCTGCAAAGTATAAGAAGAAGACAAAGGAACTCACCTTCAGAGAGCATGTGAAGTCCACCGAGTAAGTTCACCAATAGCATCACTTTGAACCACTTTTATAGAAGTACACACGAAAATATTAAATTATTTCAGTTGTCGCGAGCCATTTTCATGTTTCTCAAGTGTTGTTATATTTAGGCGTCGTGCGAAATGCTAGGTTTTTTTGATAATTGACGACAAAATGTAGAAGTTAAGCGTATACCAAATGAACCATAGTCCCCGTTGTGGGAGAAAATATAGTCTTTTCAATAACCAGCACCGCGATCCAACATATATGACGCTTATTTCGAAGATGTTGTTATACTATTTGCGTCGCACTGTACAGGGTGGCTGAAAAGTAACGGCGCGTACTAATGCGCAATTATGTTCAACGCTATACGCTACGTAAAGGTATTTTCCATTCGAAAAGATTAAAAGTAGAACAAGCGAGAATGTCTGAACCAACTTGCCTGATTTCTCGTCTTTCATTTTCATTGAGGCTTCTGAACGACGGTGCGCAAAATAGTCGGTCCGTGGCAGGCCTTGCAAGTTTTTATTGTTCCAAAATAGTAAAAAATTTGCAACGCTGATGGTCCATCTGATGAAATTCTTCATATGAACCTTGTGACTAAGTAGTATCAAATTGAAAAGTCAGGTGAGATGAAATTCAGACTGTTTGGCTGTCATTCATTCCGATTAATTCTGCTGGCGGAGACGAGAGTTGTTCTCATTTGTGCCCCATGGGCAGATGTCTTATCTTGCTGGGAGACTTCACAAGCCTTATTCCGCTCTTCTGAACCAGCACATTGTTTTGGAACGTCTTAGCATTATTACTCAGTTTTCAAGAATAGAAATCCATATCATCTCCTACATGATCGTAACTTCCGCTTAAAGGCAGCGTACACGTTCACGAATGATATCGATTTAATAACATAAAGTCAAGTTTTGGAGCTGATGGCATGGAAAGGTAACAAAAACGCCCACGAAAGCTGGATTAGAGGAATAAAGTTTTTTTATGAAGTGAAAGTTGATGAGTTACCCCTCAGCATGCCCGCTTGGTTGAGATAGCGGGGCTAGTGGTAAAGTGGTTGGGCTTGCAGAGCTGATAGACTACTGCGGCCTGTACTAGAACACACATGTCGTTGGAAGCTTCAAAATTATCCAAAATGATCGTATTCGAACATCAATCTGGACGAGTTTGTATTGGAGGAGACTGCAAAGCGAATGGCCGGGGACTGCGTAAATTTTGGTTGGATATGGTTCAAATATAGTAGTTTTGACTCGTTTTTGACGCCTCCAACTGCGGTAGCGTTCTATTCGGAGCCATACGACCCCAGTAACGTCGTTATCTATACAACTTTTTTCAATTGTGTTTGCTGCCTTTAAACCATAGATGCTTCTGGAAAACCCTTCTTGTGACCAGTCGTTCTCCTTTTTGACTTTGTCTTCATCGTGGTTAACGGTCTACCATCACTCCGGTTGTTGTGCACCTTCTGGATCTTGATGAAATTTTCGCCCGACCACAAAGCTCCTCCCTCGCGGCGCACTGTCCATTTTGCGAATCCCTGTTTGGAAGCCTCAGCAAGAGCGAGGAGCTACAATTTTGGGCAGTTTGTGTGAATATTCTCAGATATTTGCCGGGTCCGACCCCGGCCTGAACGGGGTCCGCCCCCAGTTTTCTGTGGGGTCGGCCCCTTCCTTTCTCCCTCCACGTCGGCGTAGTTGCCCGGCGGGGGGGGGGAAATAACTTTGCCCGACGTGGGGGGAGAATGCAGAGGCTGTGACGTCATCAATCTGCAATTCCACGCTTCAGATCGCTTCGCCTTAGCTACCTAATAACTATGCTTAGTAACTAAATCGTACGCTGTCATTTTCTAAGCTTCCCCCCCCCCACTCTTTCACCAACCAAACCACCTTTTTCTCTTCGCACTGCCGTGCTGGACTCTCTTTCGGTCTTCTTCTTCCCACCAGCGTCTGCTCTTCCTCATCGCATCCTTCCGACTGTATTAGCGTCTGCCCTTCCTCATCGCATCCTTCCCGCTTCGAACAAGGGGAACTGGAAGCTACCAGCTTCCAGTTCCCCTTGTTCGAAGAATTATTAGTTACCCAGGCTTTTGTCTCATTTTAGCTCTTCTTTACAGTTTTTCCTTCATGTTCTTGCACCCCCATCTCCTTTCTTCTTTGAGAAATAATCAATCAACAACATTTGTCAACAAATCTCCAAAACAAAACCATAAAACACTCCGTAGACACTCAGCTTTTCGATAAACAGATTTGTTTTTTCGCGAGTCCGCGAGAAAAAATCATTGCATAAGAAACACTTGATAATTTTTTCTAGGGTACAAAAGAAGCAAATTACTAAATTTACCAGCAGATGTGCCTTTAAATAACGGAGCACATAGAATTCGCGTGATAGTCTCGCAGGAACACAAAACCTATCAACAGATCTACTTTTTCAAAATGATAACCACGGAAGGTACCGAGAAAGGGAGGACGAATCCAGAAAGAAAAGAAGACAATATGTTGAAACATGAGTTCAACCACTCATAAGCTCTAACAATGAAAGAGTTTCGCAACTCTGAGGTCCTGCTCCATTAACTGTACCATGCGACTCAAAAGAACATCTCCAAACAAGGAAGCTTGCATTTGAGGTCTGCGCATATGTATTAGCTGGAAATTGATTCAGTGATCATTAAATCTAAATAAGATAAAACTCACAAATTGGATAGTCACCTTTTATAACAACAGTGGTGGTATTACCATCCTGACCATCCTGAATAATGCCGATTGGTGTATGCGGAGACTTGTACACATTGGATCCGAATCAGAAAATTTCGGATACTCGGATTTAGGATAACTCAAAGTTCAAAGGTCGCTGATATCCGACTCAAACGGATAGATTCAAAATAACAACATCGAATTATCCGAGTAATTCGGATAGAGATGCTAAACGGATAGTCGGATCTCGGGTCAATCCGAAAATTACGTTTTTTCGGTGATTCGGATTTTGGATCACTCGGATTACAACCTTTTTATGGTGAATCGGATTTCGAATCATGGAAATTTCGGTTGATTCGGATGGATATCCGAAAATGAGTGAGTCGGATCTAATGTATAGAGACTTGTCATCGTTTGAAAAAGTCTCCCACACACCAGGACCATCGATTTCGTGTTCACCATCAAATTTATACATGTAAGGATATACCTGCACCCGAAATAAAAAGGCGCTGCAGCACGAAGTTTTTGAACACATTTTCTCTCGGACCATTCGCCGGCGCGCATTGTCTGTAATTGTTGTCATGAGTCTTGCGCTCATTTACCGACGCTGGGCACACTCCTAGCGAGGTCTCGCACAGTTTCTTCAGCAATCGGCGCACTCCTAAGAGAGTCCCGTACACTTTCCCCGGCTCTCGCCGCACTCCCAGTTGGGTAACACACATTTTCGCCGGCGCTTAGCACACTATCAGTTGGGTCCCGCGCAAATTCTCCAGCGCTGGACGCATTCCCAGTTGAGTCTCCTGTATTTTTCCCGGAGCTTGGCCCATTCCCACTTGGATCCCGCACACTTTCCCCGACCCTGTGCCTCTGCCAGCGCGTAGCTAGATGCCTCACACGGAAACCGGAGATGCCTAGGGTGTCGGAGGCATCTAGTCTAATTTTGACACGAGAATTTACGTAAATTACGGAAAGTTTAGCCCCAATCGGTGAAATTTTAGCTACAGCGCCCGCATAATCTACGTGAATTCTCGCTACAGCCCTCGGTCGATCGACCCAATAAGTCCCGATCCGTACTGGAAAGGTGATCCTCTCTACGATCGACCGCAACGCCGTTTCTTCCCCACGGCATGCACCTTCCCAGCGGTCAAAAATATCCTCGGCAAGGTCTTCCAGAGAGCGACACGGGGTCACCCTCCACGACCAGCCACAGTTTTTCAAGTAAGCACTCTGTGAGTTGACTGGGCCAACACTGTTCGAACGGCATCCCAGCGTTCCGCGTAGCCAGCGCGGGTTCAAGATTGCATCACAACACAAGCTGTCGCTAAATCCGTAGATTCTCGCTACAATTTTATAGCGAGAATATACGGGTTTAGCGACAGAGAGAGAGCAATGTTTCGACTTTAGCCTTCGTTTTTACGTAAAATATGCGCAGAATTTGCACCCTTGTAGCCTTGACACAAGAATATGCGGGATTTAGCTATCGTAGCCAGAACCCGTAAATTCAGGCTACATGGAATGGGGCGGCGTTTCAGGCCACGCCCTCGGAGGCATCTAGCTACGCGTTGGCAGAGTGCGCTTTCTCAGTTGGATCCCGCACAAATGCTCCTGCGCTTGGCGCTCTCCCACTTTGATCCCGCACACTCTCCCCGACGCTCTGCGCACTCTCACTTGGACCCCACACAAATTCCCCGGCGCTTGGCGCACTTTTAGTTGAATCCCGCACAATTTTTTTGCTGAACGTTTTTCCGAATTTCGATGTTTTTTGGCGTTCCGTTTTCCGAGTGAGCCGATTTCCGAAATTGAGAAGACCCTTCCGATTACCGAAATTCAGAAAAAAACCGTTATCCCTGGTTGCGATCAACTTAGCATCGGCGCGTCATGCAAGCTTGAGCTAACCACGTAACCATGATTTTCTTGAACAATTTAATTCTGTCTGAACAAAAAATACATACGCTCACCGAAGAAGGTTTTCCTGTAATGGAACAACACCATTCAATGGTAGATGAACAGTCATTCCAATATATACACGAAATCCATTTTCAGCTATTATTTTGAGCTCAATAAGCCAACATGCCCCATCTGAACCTGAAAAAGTGAATTGATCAATGCTGCCTTCGCCGACTTATCAACTATAAACATGACGATAAACGCCTTTTTTGCGGGAAGCAAGCACTGTATGAGCCGACGATTCATCAAAAAAACCCATTCCGTCTCCCTTGAAGACGTGTCAACCTAAATTCTTACTGGTTCCCGCTATAGCAAATACTAGATTGACGATTTCAAAAAAGAAGTCTCAGCATCCGTCTGGAAAGCGAACGCTGCCTCTTTTTACACCATTCCATTCATCAATTTTTATTATTTTTCTGCTATTATTGTGCTTATTATTGTCCTGCTTAAAGGCAGTGTTCACGATAATCATTGATTCTGAGATTATTTGCTGATCCGATTGTTGGGCCCCCGGGTAGAACTGAAATGACGAAGAAATCGAGAAAACGCACCAGAAGGGCACGAGATCCACAAATCTCACCGCGCCTCCAAAGTCTCACAGAAACTGTTCGTGGTGACAATGAAATCTTCTGTGGAGCCGTCTTTTTCACTTCTCCACTCTCTGTTGCTTCATACTTTCGTACAGACCCTAACTGGTACTGTTTTGTCTCAAATATTCTTTCATTTTTGATTAATCCCATTTTCACCTGGGACAACAAAAGTGAACATGTTCATCCAACCGGACAACTAGTCCTGGCCAGAGAATGAAGTCATTGAAATGAGATGTTCTCGTACGTTTCTCGCTTTCTCTTCGTAGTTTTGGTAACACTGGGTTGCTAACGCATTGTTTTGATTGTGAGTGGAAAACTCGGGGACGAGAATCATCGTGAACACTGCCTTTAATTGAGAATGTTCATAAAGTGTTTCGGAGACAAATTTAGTTTGCTCCCTCACGTGCTTGTGTGAAGCGAGCGGAGAGGCAGAGAGAAACTGTGGGGGAAAAGGAGACGCAGCATACGCGCATCCGCACGCGATCAAAGACAGTAAATTTTACCCCGAAATAGATGATACATATACAGCTTGTTCCCAGGAAAGAACTCAGACCGAACTAGGTGAATGTAAAGCAGGCGGCAGCGCTGTGCGTTTGAAGCATCTCACAAGTCTCCGAAAGAAAAAGAATAGAAAGAAAGAAAAGATCACTGCGAAATCAATCTCAGAGTCTATCATATCTATCTATATTAATACTAAAAACATAATCAACATTATTTCTTGAAGATTTTTTAACCAATTTTGACGATTTAGCTAAAGATTTGGTATTCTTTTGGATTAGAAGACCCACCAGAGAATTTTATTGAGGATCGTTGATCGCGCTTAAGCTGTCGAATCATTCAGTCTTTCCCAAACACACTAGACTAGTTTGTGTGACAAACCGATCTGTCGGCCGAACCGAAAGAGTTGCTTGTTATTGTATACTCTAATGTATCTTCCGATTCGAAAGAATACCAAGGATTTTCTCGAATAAAAAAGAACCCCAACTTTTGCCGATTCCAAACTTCACGCAGGCTTTCCCTCCTGGGATGAATTCGCTGTTTTCCCCAGGATAACGAATGGAGATGAGGAAAACATAAATATGAAGAATATCAAATGTAGTTGAGGAAAAGAAGAATATGAGGAGCAATTAAAAAATACGAGTCATGAAAGAGTGTTGATAATAATGATGACGTGGCTCGGTGAATTGTGACGTGCAATGACGAGGAGAAACAGATCGATCGCGGTGAAGTATGCAGGGGGCGAATGTGAGTTCGAACGAACGGCTGGGAGTTCGAACGGAAGTTGTCGGGACCTACGCCGACGTCGAGCGTTTCGCCCCTCGAGCGTTCGAACGCTGTTCCGATTGCTATTAGGCTGGGGTCGGACCCGTTGAGTGCCTGAGTTGTTGCCCGTCCTATCTTTGTTCCGTTGGAGGGGAAAATGTTGTGAGGTAGCGTACATAAGTAAAACTATTTCCGTTTCTGTTTGTGCCAATACATTACGGCTATCCTGTATAGCTAGGAATTTATGAAAAGACATTGAGGTCAAAGGCAGTGGTCACGATGAAAAACGTTATTGAAAAAATATATAAATCAGCTTAGATCGAAAACAGCTGAAAAACTATGAAGGTAGCGCGCTGAAAAACGGGCTAGAATTAGAGTTTTTAGGGCCTAAAGATGCCAGTTCGTGCACGCGTGCACAGCGCCGCCCAAAAAGATCGCAGTCTCATGCCGAGCGGTCAAAAAATCATCGACATTCAGAGGAAGAAAAATGCATATTTACCTAATAATAACACTTGAACAATGAAAGCTGTTTTTGACTAGATGAGTCAATGTTCAATGATTGCGATTAAATTCCAAGACAGCTGATGTTCTTGATATTAGAGATCATCGATGCCGGTGGTGTGGAGTGAGCTTCTCCACCATCAAAAGACAAGAAAGTTCAGGCTTCAAATTTGGCCCGAAACAGCGTTTTTTCACGATTTTTCCCTATAGATCCTACTACTCTAAACCAAGAAAAGGTTTCAGAGGGGAAAAGAAGACAAGCATATTTTATCGGGACCACTGCCTTTAAGTTCAACATTTGAAAGGCAGTGTACGCATGCAAACCTTGTTGAGAAGGCGATGCATCAGAAGTGTTCCGCCGTTAAAAGTTTAAGAAAAACGGGCCAAAATGAGCGAATTTGGGTGATCCAGGGTCTGCGAGCCGTGGAACACCGCCTTTTGGACTTCCAACACCCGACTCCTGAATTGTGCTCCATCAAAATAACTGTTCAGATACTGTTATTTTAGCTCGTTTCTTAAGTTTCCGATGGCGGAAACATCCTAATGCAGGCCGTACGAGTCTGTCAACGTTGCTTACCCAATCACGTTTGTGGGGGTATGTGCTCTCTATTCTATAATCTGTTCATCAGGGTCAAACGAGGACGTGTCGCCACTCAACGGGTAGTGAAGGAGGTTGTGAGATTTATGGCTCAAAGAATTATCATCGGGGGTCATAAAAATTTCAAACCGAAAATTGTGTTTCGGGATTTTGTTTGTAAGATGAAAACATTAGTTGATAGGAAGATCGTCGTAGAGGTAGGAATAAATTCCTTTATCTGGCATTGTAGGTGAAAGAGTGAAGAGCGTTTTGCGAGCATTTCGGGTTGTCACATGTTTCTTCTATCAAATCAATATTCCGTTGATTGGTTTCGGCCATTAGGTAGTTCAATATGAGAAATATGTGACAATGTGTTTATGCTTGCATGAGGATTCTCTATTATTCGCTTGATTGCATTGATCATCTAGCTGAGTAAAAGTTTTAGAAACTTTTATCGTTTTGACCGCAGTTATTCTCGGTTAACATTTCCGGGAAATGTTGACCGCAAGCTTTTCAACTGACACCCTTCCATAGGATCTCGCCCAACTAAAGCCATGTTTTTTACTGCATCGCTGCTGTTTTTCATCGCAGCGATTTTGCACTCCGCTGCTGCGGCGACGTAGCTGCAGCAGCGATTCTGTTCATAGTGCATAACCTCACGGATGATCGAAAAACTTCAATCAATCAGTGAAATTAATGGCTGGTAGTCATTAATAACACGTTTCGGCTCGTGAACACTGATCTTGTCATGTGAAAGGTTCAACGTTTACTAGACGAAACGTGTCAATCGCTGGCAATAATGGCCATAATGGCAGCGATGGAGCGATGATCAGCGACCATCGAGAATCGCTCCTCCAGCAGCGAAAAAGTAAAACATAGGTTTTCGTTGCCGCGACCCCGCGACCAGCGATGTAGGACGTCTGCCACAAAGCGATCACAATTGGAGCGCCTTTCCATTACACGCGATGAAAAGGGAACAGTTGTCCCTCGCATGGCCGCAGCGACCACCTGCAGTCAAAACACGGCTCAAGGCCTCTCAACATAAAACTATCCTTTCTGAACTGAATGATAATTCTTCTTCGATACTGCCGATATATTCGAATAAACTCGATCTGAAATTCAGTTTTGCTAGGAGAGTCTTGCCCGCAGAATGCTTACTTTATTTAGTTTTGGAGCTGATAAAAAAAACTATTTTGTTGCGAATATTAAGAAACTAGGCGTAGTACCAAGTTCTTTTGAAATCCTGTTCATACGTTGCGATGTGATGCCGGTTTTGATACCTGATCAGATAGAGCTTTTAGGCTTATAATATCACGAGAAATATTCGTCGGAAAGGTTGACATTTTACGAAGTTTCGTTGGCATTGCATAGCTAGTAGCATATGCTTCTGCGTATTGTATGTGCATATCATACGCTACCATACTACCGATAACTCACGCAGCAGGCTGCTTACTTAACCCATTCACGGCCACACCTAATTTTGGGTGACTGCGTGTTCGGACCGCGTGCAATATTGCGTTACCGTATACCGTGTCCCACCGGTGGGACATGTTTGCTGGAATGGCACGCCTCTGAAAATCGATTTTCGTCTCTTATGCCCATCGCGTAGCTGTCGGTGAGGAAAACATTGTAAGAGAATATCAGCTCATAACACTCTTTTTTTCCAAGAAAAAAACTGCTTGAGATCACAGCAGGGTAAAGTGAGAATATTATTTCACCACTACTGTTCCAGTGATCTTCACCTAGATGGGTTACTTTCAAAGCGATTCACAAATCAGGTATCCGTTTCCAATTTTTGTATGATTTAGATTTTGTTATGATGGGCGTGAAGGTTTAGATTCGAAAAAATCAATTCATATTCTGGGGGCATAATGGGGATCCTGCTATGATTTTCTTCTCAGAGAACTAAAAAATGACAACGACAGAAAAAAGAGTTCATAGTGTGCTTCGACAATTGTTTTTGCAGCGGTTTTTTCTACTTGAGTCCGAGCTATTTCCACAAAAACTCGGAAACTGTGCTGCAGTGGAGCTATAGACGGACTACGAAATCTGAACCTCGGCGAAAAAAGGCAAACACCGCCCGGATGGTCCGACATCTCTGTCTGAGATCCTCGAAACCGTGCCGCAACACGCTTTCGCAATCAGCGTGCACTTTGCGGACTGAACGCGATTGTGTAGATGAACTGTACGCACCCAATGCTCACGGTCGACCTGTTACCGTGTGCAGCGCCCTAGTTTGCTCCGGGTATTCTTCAACCCGCGTTGTCTACTGACTCTGAAGATTTACAGTAGGGGAGAATCCAGATCGTGGGATGAAGATAATAGAGCAGCCGTCCAAACGGCTTCTCAAGGAGCAAATGTCGTGTGAAGATGTGCAGGCCAAGTGGCTTTGTTAGCTCTAGCTAATCCTTGATATGTCATATGCAGGCACGTGTTTGACATGTTCCTGTCTTGAAATGTGGAGAAGCGATATGACAGAAATCAATCGATGTATTGAACAACTTATTGCTTAGGTTTTGGTAGTTGCGACTGACATTCTTTGACTTCAGGTTATATACGCGATCAAACTGGTTCATACATGTCGGTTTTCGTCGTTTCTGGTTTTTTGTGCCTATCAAGTGCAATCCTTTCATTCGCTGTGCAAGTTATCATCAACAAAAGGAACGGGAAAACGCGTGATTTGTGAGCTTTAATTCGGTTCTGCTACGCCCCAATTATTATCACGGGATGTTACACCGGTGATCTAAAACTCGTGAAAATATTTGTTGTTCGATTGAATTGTGTTTGTTGTGGCAATGAAGTAGGATATAGATTATGTCTCCGAGAGTTTTGCTTTATATTATAAGTGGGGTACTGGACTCTCATGGGTTAGATTTGGAATCTGAAATTTAGTTGTATCTCATGTGAAGATTGGTCATCTTGTGTTTTACTGTAGCTCATTTGTATTGTTGATTGTAGAAGAGTATAAATGTGTTGTCTAATGCTGTCCTTTTTTCCCCACGAAGAGAGTTGAGCAGAAAACAGGATGGAGTTGTTTTTTGGCCTCATAGTTTGAGAATATGCGAGGCGGCTTGCCACACGGGATCCGATATCCATAAGCTTGGCAATATGTTTATGCGGTGACCTTTGCTGCGTTGCAGGAACGTGTTCGTGGTCCTCAGACATTGTTGGGGATGTTCTCGGGAAGGCAACGGAACTTCCCTCGAAACAACGGGGGAGCTTCCCCCGAATCGAGGGGAGGCGGAGGGGACCTCCGGTCAGCATGTCTTCCCTTGTTCTTTCTATCGCCGGTCTTCCCCATGCTCTCGCAACCCATCACCCCCTCGTTCACTGATTGATCAAAAATCAACATGCTAACACTCGTTGTTTTCAACAGTTACCTGTTCTTGGAAAACTGGAATAGGCCCAAAAATACTCACCTCTGAAGACAGATTTCAGAGAATCTTATTGGGTGGTGGCCATCGTGTATCAACACCCCTGAGGAGGCGGAAGAAACGGGGGAGGGGCGAGGTGCGGCTTTGTTTTCTCGTTCGTCATGGTTGGGGGGGGGGGCATGGGAACAACCGTAAAGCAAACTTCCCTCGTTCTCCCCCCCCCCCCTCCCATGAGTTGACTGTTTCGAACGTCATTTGTTGTGTATAATTCTAGGGGAGAGGGTCGAGACGTCTCGCGATGATAGCCAGATTGAGCTGTTTTCACGTGTCTTTGAAAGAAACTGGTTTAAAGTAATGCTAATCTTCCAATTACCCGGTGGACTTCACCTGCCTTCTGACGGGAAGACTCAAGTTCACTCCTTCCATAATGCTGGACTTGGATTTCGATGTATTTGTAGCCATCTAGGATGACCAGCCGGATGTAGTTCCATGCTTCTGCTGGATCCTGAATCGCTCAACGTCTGTGGTTGCCCAGACGTCTCCTGAAGCTTGGGGAAGTGAGAACTTATACGACGAGTTCCGAGGGACATGGTATCGGCCACGACGACTAACGACGATATGTCGCGGAGTTTCTCCGCAAATAACATTACCTATAAGATCAACAATTGCGACAACATTGTGGGCTCCTGAATGAAGCAATCTCATCGTTCAGAACGTTTTCACAAGATCGCTAGACTCGAGCCGCGCGATCAAACGTGAGCACAAAATTGGAAAACTTGAGTGCTCCACAGAACGAAGGCGCCGCATGTGAAATCGCACATGAGGTCATCTTCTTCAGCTATGGCAAGTTTGAGAGTTCTTTAGAAAACGTGTTTTAGTCGAAGAAGAATGCCTTATGCACGATTTGACAATCTGCGACTGCGTTGCGTGGAGCACTCAAGTTTGTACTCATGTTTGATCGCGAACAGGGGTGTGCGTTTTTCGATTTTTTTCGTTTTTCGCACTTTTCGGCAAAAGAAATCAATATGAAAAAAAAACGAAAAAGTTTAACATTTTTTCGGTCTGAAATTTGCGGTTCTGATGCGAGTTGCAGTTGATCCTTCGCTGCTTACGGATGTCTGTAGCAAGTTTACACTCGTCTTTGATTTGATTTCAGATTCATTTCGCGCAGAAGCTAACGTATGATCTGCACCTTGCACAACGGTTCCTTCTACTAAATCACTTTCGATAAAAATTAGACTGAGTCAAAATTTCTTGGATGTCCCGTTTTTCGGCCGACTAAAACGACTACGGCGCATCTTTTGAACATGGCTATAACTTTCAGGAATAATCCTCCGAAGAATCAAATGCATAAAATTCGACAGGCGGAAACATTACCAATCTAATAACGCTAGTCGATTCCGCATAGCTGATAACCTGCATTGGTACTAAGGCAGCAGTCACGGTAATCATTCTCGATGACTTTTCGCAGTAAAATGATAGGCAAGAAGAATTCTATTCATTCAGTGTCGAAGAAGTGGTTCAAAAAGAGCTAGGAATGGCAAAATAACGGATGCAAACAAGCGTTCTCAGGTCACCGAAACGCCTCATGTCCCCTCTCCGCCCCTAGACGTGAAGAAATGAACACTTGAGGTTGTGATAACATGAAATAGTCAAGTCAAGGAAGTACTGATGAGGGGGCTAAACCGCTTGATTGCATTGATAGGTATCATCCTTCATAGCGGTAAATTCCTCCTTGTTCAAAAGTTAACGTAAGCAAATGTGGACCTCTTTTAGCACCAAAACACGGTTTTCGCGCTCTCTTCAATCGTGCCTTGCTGTATAGGCCACCAGAGCTTCCCTAAACGGAATAGATATCAAAAGTGCAATCTATTGTCAACACTGCTTTGAGGTCAAGAAAATTTGTTCCCGTTGGAGATGTTCATGGAAAAGACGTCGAGAATCGCTTTTTAGAGGCACACAACTTTTCAGCGGAAGTCAACCTAATTTTTTCTGCTCCCTCTATCAATCCAAACCAGAAAACTGCGAATAAAAGCTTTCTCAGGCGAACGGCATCGTGTATAAATCCATTCAACGAAATTGGTTGAACTTAACCATGTGTAGACACCACGACTCAATGCGTGTGGTTGCGTCGCGGCCATTAACATCCAATAGCGCTGAGAGACTGCGCTACTGGTCAGCGTTGACCACAACGCAATCGCTTAGACTGAAATTGAACATGACAGCACAAGAAATTCACGCGAGTGTGAAAGAATTATTGATGTTCGGCTTTGTATGGTTTCCGTTTTCATTTTAGTCTGACGCATGGACCAGGCGTCTGGCCGTGCGGTGTTGGCGGCCTCACTGGAGAACGGGGTTTCGATTCGGGCGGGGTGATCTACCGTCGCAGCCCCGTCCATTCATCAAACTAAAATGATTGTGCGAGCTCTACAACGTTTGTTCCGTTTTGATATATCACTTGCGCACGATTTTCAAATTCTACGAAATCCGTTTTTGTTATAAAGTTAGGGACGACCTTCGGGTCCACAGTTTAGATCAAAAACGTGAAAAAGCGTGGACATGATTGTGTAGAGAACTACCGCAGCTTTAAACGAAAAGTTCACAATAAGAATTCAAGAAGGTGTTCAGCGCTACAGTTTTGTCAGAATTCGACACTGCAACAAGGGTGAAATTCCTCACATCGATACGTTGATTGGGTATGCTTTTGTGTAACCAAGAAAACATAATTCTGTCATTATTCGAAGCACTTCGATTACGTTGGCACGTTTTCCCAGTTAAAGGTATGCAATTACGAAAATAAGACGTTTCGAAAGACAAAAAAATCCGTTTTTTCTCGGAATTTTTCGAATTCAAACCGAAAATTTTTCGTTTTTCGGTTTCAAAGTTTTTCGCACACGCCTGATCGCGAGGTCTCAAGTTAAGCGACCTTCTGAAACTTGGAACTACATCCAGGTGGTCATCCTAGATGACTAAAAAATTCATCGAAATCAAAGTCCAGCATTATGGAAGGAGTGAACATGAGTTTTCCCGTGAGAAGGCAGGTGAAGTCCACCGGGAAAATGGACGAATAGCATCACCTTAAACCAGTTTTATAAAAATACACGTGAAAACAGCTCAATCTGGCGATCATCGCGAGACATCTCCGTGTTGCTCAAGGTTTTTTTCTATAACTAAGGGTGAATTACTTGGCTCAAAGGCAGTGTCCACGATAAAAACCATGTCTGATTTTTTGGTGAAGATCGGCAGCTGCGGGGCCTAGCGCAACTCTCATGTTGAATAAACTAAGAAAAACGAGCTCGAAACGGTCCCCTACGGCCCCAAAGTAGGTCACCCGTCAGCTCGTGACACCCCAGATGCACTTTCCACGCCCACCGACGTGAACAAATGAATGCTCGAGACTGTGAGATGAGCGATGGTTTCCGATCAATATCCCCGTTCTTCCCTTCATTCTCAACTTCTCTCTTTACTCAGGTCAGCTCGCATACATCCGCTGCAAAAGACGGAAGTTACAAGCCTCGGATAACTCGTCCACCATGTAGCCCTAGTTCAATTTTTGAGGGACCATAACTCCGTTTACAGAAGGTCTTGTACGATTTCAGGGATATCATTGGAATCAGCATGGGGCCGTTTTTAAGATAGGCGGAAAAACAAAAAAAAACGGTTTCTATCGTGAACACTGCCTTTAATCGGTTGGCTTTCGCCTGACGCGGTCATTCCGCATCTTCACCGAGGTGTGCCGTCCTAGTAGTCAGCCGTGTCCATTTTTCACGGTCTTTAGCCACAATTTGAACAAATTCCATCCATCTGTCACTATTCCATTTCCTGCGAAGCGGAACATCGCGCCTGAACTGTTTTTCGATGCCGAGTGACTTCATTCCCTCTTTAACCACATCCGTCCAGAACTTTCGCCTACGCCCAGGTGGCTGTTTCCAGACAGGATTTGGAAGCATTCTTAGAGTGTGTTGTACGAGACGATCCGGCGTTTTTCTTAGTATATGACCGAGCAGTCGAAGTCGCCTTTCCATTGCTGCTTGAGATGGCGTTAGGAGATGCTGGCACCTCCCTCGTGTCAAGCGTTGATGTACTGCGTCGATTTCGTTGTAAAGGTCTTCGTTATGGCATACACGCGGCCAGAAATATCCAAGCAAACGCCTAAAAAGCTTCCTCTCCGTGCAATCCAACCTTTCCATCTGCGTTTTCGGTGCTGCCCACGTCTCCGATCCTTACATCATGATAGGGCGAATAGCGGATAGGTAGACGCGCAACTTGACTTCCTTCGCGATGGTGGTAGACCACAAACACTTGGTTAGAGAATTGAATGCAGACGTAGCTTTCGCACATCGTTGTCGAACATCCGCTGTATAACTACCGTCGTTCTTCAGCAAACAGCCCAAATAACAGAAATCGTCCATCAGTTCGTTACGTTTTCCGTCCACACAAACTCCCGTTGAAGGCCTTTGAGAGACCCACATCTGCTTGCATTTGTCGGGACGAAGACGAAGTCCATAGGCTGCGGCATACTTTGAAACGAGGTTCACAATCCTTTGAAGTTTTGTGTTGTTTCCAGCGAATAACACAATGTCGTCGGCGTAATCCATGTCGACAAGGGAGCGTCCTAATGGTGTTAGGATCACGTCCGCAGGAAACTGTTGTGCAACTCTACGCATGATGTCATCAACGGCGAAGTTGAAAAGAAAAGGTCCTGCTACGGCTCCTTGTTTCACTCCTGTTTTCACCTCAAGAGCTGACGTAAATCCGACAGGTGTAAGAACTGCTGCTGTTGTTCCTCTGTTCATGTACCGAACATACTTTCCCGGGACTCCATCTGCTCGCAGAGTATTGAGCAATCGATCACGATGAGGAGAGTCGAACGCGGCTTCAAAGTCCAAAAAAGCAAGCTATAATGGCTTCGAATACCGCTGCCACGATTCAATTACTCTTCTCACTACGAACTCTTGGTCGATGGTCGATCTTCCAGGTCGAAAACCGGCTTGCTCATCTCTGTTCGTTTCTTCACGATGTTTGATGAGTCGCGCGATAATGATACGTCCCAAAACCTTCTACATGACACGCAGTAGAGATTCCTCGGTAGCTCCTAGGATCCGTGACGGATAGCTTCTTGTGAAGAGGTGCGATAATCGCATGTCTCCACAAATTGGGTATCCTTTCGCTCATCCATGTGGCACGGATGGTGTTGATCATTTCACGAATCCCAGACGGAGGAAGACCTTTCAGCACTTCAGCAGTGATGTTGTCATCTCCAACTGCCTTTCCATTCTTCATTTTCCGGACACAATCCAAAACTTCAGACTCAGTCGGCGGTTCCTCACTGACATCGTAATGTGCTCTCTGAACATGCGCGAGCTCAGGTACTAATGGCGCTGGACGATTCAGTAATGAACTGAAGTAATCCTTCCATATTGGCAGCGTCGCATCACCAACTGCAACACCATTGGTAGTGTTCAAGACAGGAGAACATCTCTTCATCTTCCCGCTATACTGTCGCAGCAACGTGAGGCTTTCCTCTAATTCTTCTCCTCCCAAGCCTTCTCGATTTCCTTGGCTCTACACGTCCACTCTCGTTCGCGGTCACTTTCAAGCTGCCGACGCAACTTCCTCAGACGCTTCTCCTCCACAAAGTTTCCTGCATTTCGGAGAGCACATACCTTGTTGTAAGTAGACGTCGTTTCCTCTGAGACGTAGGCGAACTTCTTCTTTGGCTGTACAACCGGGAGTGCCTCTTTCGAAGCGTCCTGGATGCACTTGACAAGAGAATCCGCGACGCAAAGTTTATTCTTAGTCCGTACTCCGATGTGAATAGAAATGCGTTGTCGAAAATTTCTTCTGCATTCTTCATCTCTGAGACTTGTCATGTCAACCCTATGGAGATGCTGAGCCCCTCGCTTCCTCTTATGAATCCTCGCAGTGAAGTTCACCAGAACAGTACGGTGATCCGAATCGAATGCGACATCCCACACAGCTCTAGGTCTTCGAATGTCCGATACTGGAATATTCCTCGTCTGGACACAGTCAAGCTGTAGTTTCAAAGTTGTCATCTTCCGCTTCCGCTGCTCTCCTGGAGATAGCTGGGTTGGTCCCTGCCACGTAAGCTGATGGCGGCGATAATTCCTTTTGAATGTCGATGCAATAATCAGACCACTGCGTTCACAAAAGTCGACAAGGCGGTAGCCATTGTCCGATGTTTGCTCCACTGGGTAGAACCATTTACCGAGTACTTCGGATTCCTGATCAAGTCCCATCTTCGCATTTGCGTCAATCCCCACGATAACAGCATGTTAACAAGGTATCCTGGCTAGCAATTTAGCAACGTTAACGTATTGAGTTCCTCGTAGAAGGCATCCTTGGAATTGTCTTCGGCGGGTTCGGTGGGCGCATGAGCACTCACTTTCCACAAATTGAATCCTCTGCTATCGCGCGCTCGTACGAATGCATTCCGGCACGACGTTGAACCAAACTCCATGACCATACCATTGAAATCCTTCCTTACAGCTATTGCACAGCCTCCCACTCTCCTATCGTCAGCGTTACCGCAGTAGATGGTGTACTCTTCGACGCTGATGACGGGTTTATCCTTGAGGCGGGTTTCCTGCAAAGCAGCAAACGGTGCATGGAAATAGCTCAGAAGTCTGGATAGCGCAGTTTTTTGGATATCACTCGACAGCGATCGACAGTTCAGGGTGGCGAAACTTTGGCTTGTGGCCAAAGACTCCATCAACTCCTTAGTTAAGGATCCTAAGGTGCTATGGACCAGAGGCCTTAGTGTGCCGGACGGCAACACCTTTATGCAGTGTATGGGATACTTTCGCGATATAGTTGTGCACGCTAAATCGCTCGAACGTTCCCTGTGTACACTCAAACGTCTGCTGGGTTTAGTAGAAGCAGGACACCAACGAACAGGTACCAACAGGCTTGTATACACACCCCCTAACTAAGGGTGAAATGGGTAAAGTCTGGTCATACCACTTGATTCATCGTTCCCGTTGTAGCAGAAAACAGAAACTCTCCCCAATACCCAGAACCTCGATCCAAAATATGATACGCCTATTTCGAAGGTGTGGCTATACCTATGCGTCTCAGTGTAGGCCCGCACGACCCCTACAATGTACAATACTCGCCCTATTTCACTAAAAGTAGTCGCGAAATCGCGACTTGTGCGACTTTTCGCCATAACTCGTTTCTTTCTCCATTTTTCCCCATAGTGTGTGGTACAATTCGAATGTACACGTCGCCTTCTATCCGATTTGAAGAAAAAGTTCTGAGAAAGTCCGTTTTTGTACTGCTCGTCTACTCGAAGTACGTGAGGTGAGCCATAAACGGGCGAGCCCAAGATCAGTACAATACCGCCCGCGACTCTGGGAAAAACGGCGTTTTCGGCGCTTTTTTCCGCTGGAAAGCGCCGCTTTCTCATAACTTCGTTCAGAGTGGTCCGTTTGGGTTGCCGGGGGCATAGTTAGAATTAGCATCAAGAGCTCTTCATTTTGAGCTCACATATGTCTTAACCTGCAAACAAGGCATATAGTAGGGTTGACAGAATCAATCAAGTGTACGAAAATGGAAGCTCGATATCAAATTGGGGCAAATATTTGACTTCGTATTGACCGTGCAGATCAAGGACGAGTTATATAAATGTATGTTAGACCAATTTATGGAGGTGGCGAAAGTGAAAATTGATGATTTTTAGCCGTTTCGACGCCCCGTCAGACACAGTCATCGTTCTTCCTTCGGGCTCAAAACGCCCGCTATCTCATCCACGCTCAATATAGATTTTTTTAAAGAGGTACAACCTGTCTGGAGGCATTTCCCGCCTAGCGCCACCACTTGATTTTGGCTTTGAGAAACTACCCTCGACCACCGACTTCCCGTTCTCGGCTCGAACGGGGCCGATTGACCTGAGACTCGGCCTACAACTCAACTTTTTCATCCTTTTTCGAATAAGCACTGCGGCAGCCAAATCCGGAGAATTTGAATTTTTCATTTTCTGAAGATGTGGAAAGACGGCGTTTTTACGCCTGTTTAGCGCTTAGGCAGACAGAGTCATAGTCCTTCGCTCGGGCTCAGAATGCCCGCGATCACAACTACGCTCAAAATGGACTCTTTTGAAACAGTTACTATCTGTCTGGAGGCATTTCCCCTCTAGCGCTACCCCCGTGATTTTAGATTTCTGAAAAACGACCCCAAACCATTTCGATCCGTACGGGCTCCTGGCAACGCCTTATCTGTTTCTCAGCTATAACCGCCCTCATCCCGAATTTGATTTTTCCGACTCTATTTACCCGGCACTGCGAAACGGTGCGGTCAAACAGTTGGCATAGGGACCAGAGTTCCAAATTTCTCTGGTCAATGTTTCCAACTGGTTGTTTGTTTTAGGAAACACATTTAGGTCAATCTTGAGCGTGATTGTTCATTTTAATTGTTCCGATTTCGACGACTTTTTTTGTGGCTACGGCTCTTTTTCAGGCCATAACATTTCGGAACTTCCTGCAGAATTTTTTTCTTCTGCAAAAATGCCTCTTGAAGTGCTTATTTTTGGCAACTTGATCGGATCTCAGCGTTCCACGCAAATCAAGAATCAAATTTCTATTGTAGGAAGCTGCCGTATTCTTTTCTCGATTATTATCAGCCCATATCAAACTTTGATTTTTCGAGACCAGCTATAGCCGGCCAAGGCACTGAGACAGTGTTACGTCGAGAGAATGAGCACCCTCGCTAACGAATGGCAGCAACGCCTCTCACTGGTGTAGTCTCAATTGTCTTCCTCAATTCGACATGGCGGCCCTTCTCGTCTCGCGGTAGAGACAGGGGTAGAGATGCAGAGCGCAGACAAGAAGAGCAGCGAACCGAGAGCTGGCCAGCTTGTCGCCATGCTTATCGATTCGTTATATCGAGGCACGGGGAGTGTGAGCGGCGTAAGTTGAATCGTGCGGCCCGATTCGGGTTATTGGAGAACTCACACCCGTTCCGAAACTACCATCCACAACTTCGCAACAATTCAGGGTCCCCTCTCCTTTCCAAAGAAAAAGAGCAAGTTGCTTAATAACGCGGCGGGTGTGAATTCTCATAGAATCCCCAATGCGGCATTGAATTTTGGATTCACAAGAAGCCACTTACCGGCGACTCGGTCGCAGGTCTCCGAGGACCTTGGATTGAACACATGCTTCATTTCGAAACTATTCGGAAAAATGTCACGTAAACTTCATCTGAAAACAGTTTAGGGTCACTAAATACCCTTGAACTGTATAGAAGTACTCGTAACTTGAAATAGTACGCAACATTCTAACACATGCATCATAACTGTTACATATTGCATTTATATGTTCTTGAGTCAATATGCAGTTCCGCGCTCGAAATGAAATCCACTGTGTTCTGTTGGGTGCGCTTGTCAAACGCGCTGCGATGTGAGTTGCTGGTCGGCCGGCCGCCACGCGAGGGGCGAGAGACGTCATACTTGTTGCGAAATCCTGCGGGAATGAGTTACCGAGGGTGAGACGGGAGCCAGATGCCCCTATCCCAGTTCGAACCCTGACGAATCGATAAGTGATGCGACGGACTGGCGTGTTCCTGATCTGTTGCTCTTCTTCTCTGCGTTGTGCAGCTCTGCATCTCTGCCACTGTCTCCACAAGGTTACGAGAAGGGCCGGCAAGCAGGGCTGGGCACGCGTCCCGCTTAACCTTAGGGGGGTGCATATTAGACGTTGCAGAGAGGGCAAAGGGGGGTGCCTAAACCGAACACCAAAAAAAGAACGAAGTGCATGTTCTGTCGAATTTCAGGAAAAAAATAATACGCACTATTCTTCTAATTTGTCATATCTTCTTCCCCGCTTTTTGAGTCGAACACTGAAAGAAATCAAAGTATTGATAGAGATGCAGGTTGTGTTCGCAATAATTCATAGTTGCTGTCAAAGTTTGTTTCGATGAAGGATTAAACACTACTCTGTTATCTTGCAGCAAGTAAGGATTGATGTGGTGTCATGTTTCTTTGATGCAACGTTCATTGATTACGCGGGTGGCTACCGATTCGAGGCAAAGATACTAAGACAGCGCCCAGGAAAACTATCATTCAAGTTCAAAAAAAGATTAGCGAACTGATGTATAGCCTAGGTCGCTCATTTTGAGCCGGTCGAAGCAAGGCTTATCGGGCTTATCATGTCAAAATCTTCTTATCACTGTTATACTTTGCCATGACCGACCGCTCCGCTGCTTGCTCTGCCCGGACTCGTCCGAGCAGGCTAGGATTTATTTCGACAGTTTAAAAGTACAGATAGCACAGTCAGCATCACCACTAGTCAATAGATTTTTATTCATGAGAATGTGACTTATGAAGAGCGCCAGCTGTAAAAATTGAAGACTGCAAGTTACTGTGAAAGAAGCGAATGACCGTGCCGTCCTCATTGAGAAGTACCCTGATCATAAAACCCGAGTTTTATTCACCTTGAATGCCGCAATCTCTCATAAACTAGGCTAGCCGTGCGATCTGGTGTTTGTCCGCAGCTACACAACGCGCACTGGAGTGGACGCGCACGCAATATTAATTAAAAAATGCATTTTATTACAGAACCAGGCGGAGAAAATGATTGAAACTGGAGTAAATGGAAGCAGGCAGAAATAGGATTCTTTCAATGTATACAGTATAGAAATTTAATGTAAACAAACTATGTTGGGGCGGAGTGAATTTTTTGGACATAATAAGGTTCATTCAAATGAACCTAGTTGATTAAAAAAACCCATAAACATGAGAACTAAGAGCATCGCGAGAAAGAGGAGAATCTGGCAAACATTTTAATAGCAATATGTTAGATATTCAATGTGATTTAAGGACCTTAAAACTCGTCCCGGTTTTGTCCCGGTTTTGTCCCGGTTTTCGGGGTAAAACCGGGACGAGATTTAAGGTCCTTAAATCACATTAAAAACCGGTCCCATTGATGCTAGAATGTTTGCCGGATTCTCCTCTTTCTCACAATGTCCTTTGCTCTCAGTTTAATGCTAGTTTTGATCAACTAGGTTCGTTTGAATAAACCTTATCACAGCTAAATATTTACACCCGCTCTAACTTTGTTTATTTACATTAAATTTCTAAAGTGATTACATCCAGAATAGAGTACCTTTACCATCTTCCATTTCCTTCAGTTTCAATGCTTTTCTCCTCCCCGTTCTGTAATAAAATACATTTTTTATTAATATTGTGTGCGCGTCCATTCACGTGTGCGTTGTGTAGCTGCGTACAAACACCGTATCGCACGGCAAGCCGATTTTTTAAGGGATAGCGGCATTCTAGGAGGGTAAAACTCGGGTTTTCTACTCCCTACGAATCACATGAATCCTAACATTGTTCCACAACACAAAATAGTTCTGATTTCCACATCAGAACAATGAAACACAGATTAACTAATCCTTCATAGGTTTATGAAAACATTCGACAGAAAACATTAATTATCGCAGTAGTAGTAGTTCTGTTTATTGTAATTACTCAATTGTTTTGTAATGAAAATTGTTTTATCTTTTTTCATAACTTACCGTCTTACTAACAAATTTTCCTCATGGGGTTGTTTTGAAGTTCAGAAATTACACTACCCTTTTTGTTGCCATTTCAGAATTTTCTCTATTCAATGTTTTTTTTACATTCTTGTTTATTAAAATCAGGAAGTCAAGATCATGGCTGTCCAACTATTCGGAAAACAGCCGATTTCTATTTCCCATAAGGGGGTGCCTAAAAATTACCGAGCTAAGGGGGGTGCATATTCAGAATCGGTATGCCGGGACGCGTGCCCAGCCCTGCCGGCAAGTCGCAGTGGAGGGTGAGAATTGAAACTCGACGAATGAGGGGCGTTGGGAAGCGTACGTTCAGTGGCATTCGGTAGTCAAGAACAGCGAGGGTGCGCGTTCTCTCAGTGTAACTGTCCAACTCAGTGCACTGGCCTGGCCATAGCGGGTCTTGATGATCGATTAAAAGACGTGCGAAAAAAATTTGGCACATTCTGAAGAGGGGAAAAATGAAGTTTTCCGCATTGCGCTGTCGCAGCGCTTTTCCGAAAGAGGTTAGAAAAGTAGTGTTGTAGGCCGAGTCTCAGGTCGATTGATCCCGTTTGGGCCGAGACCTGGACGTCGGTGATCGAAGGTCGTTTTTCAAAGCCAAAATCACGGGGGTGGCGCGAGACGGGAAATGCCTGCAGAGAGGTTTTGACTGTTTCAAAAGAGTATATATTGAGCGTGGTTGTGATCGCGGGCGTTTTGAGGCCGAGCGAAATACGATTACTCTCGGCGAACGCATGCATGCTCTCGAGGAGTAGCCAGAGTCACTCACTAACGTTCTTTCGTAGAAACATTGTAAATAGAAACTGGCAGAGTAGTTGTTTCACGAAATCGACATCTATTCACTCGCATTGAAGTTTAAATTTTGAAAAGTAACGGCTCTTTCTAAATTCAATTGAGGGGCTGCAGACGTGTCACCGCGCACTGTCCGCTAATTCGGATAATTTTCGCAAGCCTCCCATTTCAGGCTCAACGGGAACTTCGTGACCTTTTAAATAGCTATTTAAAGTTATGTATGCACAATACTTAACCGAATTTAATTCTAATTTTTCCGTTTTTTTTAATTTTCAAATTCTTTCAGATTTTGAGGATTCGAGTTCAATTCAAAAATTTTGCGTCCGATTCAATTTTTAACATTGGAAATTTATTCAAAGTTCGAAACGTCAAAATTAACTGTGATTTTGAACTTCCCTTTTTTTCAAATTTTCGATTTGCTTTTGTTTTTGTTTTGGAAAACTCTTGCCTATTTGAAGTTTTGGGGGCTCGATAATATGTTCAACTTTTTAATACTACAAATTCAATCAATTTCAATAATTCGGAATGTAATTCAATATTATTTCTGATTTTCGAATTCGATTCCTTTTTGATTTTCTAGTTCATTTCAGCAGGGTTCGTAACCCACTCCACGCAGGCAACAACAGTTTGTATCCACTTCACAAGAATCTGCGTAATAATTAACTGAGTTTAAAAACAAGCTTTTTCGGTTTCTTTTAGATCTGCGGCTTGTCTCAGATTTTGCTTACATATTTGAATTTAGCACGAAAACCGCAATTAATTCGATTTTTTAACATCAGAGAACTTTTCGAATTTTGAAATTTCTGAATTTAATTCAAATTTAATTCTGATTTTTGGAATCCAATTTTTCCCAATTTTTTCATGTTTATTTCAAATGTATTTCTATCCTAGAATACCAAATAAACTGAGTTTGATTAAAATTTTGAAACTTGAAATTTAAGACGAACTTTACAATTCCGATCTGTCCAAATTTCTGATAATTTCAAAATTTTCAATTTTACCTATTTATTGATTTTATCATTTTTATGTATTAAATGCAAAAAAAGTTCCCCAAAACAAAAACAAAAATCAAATCGAAAATTTGAAAAAAATGGAAAGTTCATAATTACAATTAATTTTGAATCAAATTCAGAATGTCGAACTTTGAATAAATGTGAGTGACTCTGGCGACTTCTCGTGAGCATGCATGCGTTCGCCGAGAAGAGAATAATTATCTCGGGCTCGCCCGTTTATGGCTCACCTCAGGTCCTTCGAGTAGGCGAGCGGTACGAATACGGACTTTCTCAGAACTTTTTCATCGAATCGGATAGAGGGCAACGTGTACATTTGAATGATACCACACACTATGGGGAAAAATGGGGAAAGAAACGAGTTATGGCGAAAAGTCGCAAAAGTCGCGATTTCACGACTTTCGTGACTTCTTTGAGTAGAGGAGGGCGACTATTGTAGTGAACGACGTGTCGTGCAACGGTCGCCTTGATGTGTTGGAATGATCGAGACTGAACCGCCCCTTGCGGGGCAGGCCAGAGACAGTCGTCTGGGCCCGAGCGCCCGCTGGTGGTTCGTCAGGTGTGGTCGTGGAGCCATGGTGTAGTAGTATGACCCTTATCATGTGTCGTATATTCATAATGAACCTTGTAAGCAGGTCTGGTGTAAAAGGTATAGAACTCCTCGTAAGTGCATCGAGCTAGGAGTAGCTACCCTCAACCTCGATATGGAGGTCCAAGAGAGATTTTATAACTTTTTTCTCGGGAAAAGGAGATTTTAGACTTTTCAAAACCACCCGATGCTTCTGGGTTCACTTTTCTTTCTTATTGACTTAGGAAAAACAAATTTTCCTTCTACTTAAGAGAGAAATCAATCCGATCTACCACCACCCGTTCGGCGATCACGAATAGTACTCCACCTAATGGTATTCTTATTCCTCCTGCGTCCGCAAGTGATCGACGACTCAACCACACCGTGTGATGTAAGTAATTTTTTTCCCTTTCAAATGCATTTTTACTTTTCGTATTTTGTGTGTGTGTGCTGAGATTGAAAGAAATATTTAAAAAAAATAGAAAATCAATAAAGGGAAAGAAAGTGGACGGGACCCAACTGGGAGTGCGCCGAGCGCCGGGAAAAGTGTGTGGGACCCAAAAGTGAGTGCGCCGAGCGCCAAGAAAAGTGTGTTGGACCCAACTGGAAATGCGTCAAGCGCCGGAAAAAAGTGTGTTGGACCCAACCGGGAGTGCGCGGAGCGCCGAGAAAAGTGTGTGGGACCCAATTGGGAGTGCGCCGAGCGCCGGGAAAAGTGTATTGGACCCAACTAGGAGTGCGCCGAGCGCCGGCGAAAAGTGTGTGGGACCCAACTGGGAGTGCGCAGAGCGCCGAGAAATGTGTGTTGGACCCAACTAGGAGTGCGCCGAGCCCCGAGAAAAGTGTGTGGGACGCAAAAGTGAGTGCGCCGAGCGCCAAGAAAAGTGTTTTGGACCCAAGTGGAAATGCGTCAAGCGCCGGAAAAAAAGTGTGTTGGACCCAACCGGGAGTGCGCGGAGCGCCGAGAAAAGTGTATTGGGCCCAACTAGGAGTGCGCCGAGCGCCGGCGAAAGTGTACGGGACCCAACTGGGAGGGCGCCGAGCGCCGGCGAAAGTGTGTTGGAAATAACTAGGAGTGCGCCGAGCGCCAAGAAAAGTGTGTGGGACCCAAATGTGATTGCGCCGAGCGCCGAGAAAAGTGTGTTGGAAACAACTAGGAGTGCGCCGAGCCCCGAGAAAAGTGTGTGGGACCCAAATGTGATTGCGCCGAGCGCCGAGAAAAGTGTGTTGGAAACAACTAGGAGTGCGCCGAGCCCCGAGAAAAGTGTGTGGGACCCAATTGGAAGTGCGCCGAGCCCCGAGAAAAGTGTGTGGGACCCAATTGGAAGTGCGCCGAGCGCCGGGAAAAGTGTATTGGGCCCAACTAGGAGTGCGCCGAGCGCCGGCGAAAGTGTACGGGACCCAACTGGGAGGGCGCCGAGCGCCGGCGAAAGTGTACGGGACCCAACTGGGAGTGCGCCGAGCGCCGAGAAAAGTGTGTTGGAAATAACTAGGAGTGCGCCGAGCGCCAAGAAAAGTGTGTGGGACCCAAATGTGATTGCGCCGAGCGCCGAGAAAAGTGTGTTGGAAACAACTAGGAGTGCGCCGAGCCCCGAGAAAAGTGTGTGGGACCCAAATGTGATTGCGCCGAGCCCCGAGAAAAGTGTGTGGGACCCAATTGGAAGTGCGCCGAGCGCCGGGAAAAGTGTATTGGGCCCAACTAGGAGTGCGCCGAGCGCCGGCGAAAGTGTACGGGACCCAACTGGGAGGGCGCCGAGCGCCGGCGAAAGTGTACGGGACCCAACTGGGAGTGCGCCGAGCGCCGAGAAAAGTGTGTTGGAAATAACTAGGAGTGCGCCGAGCGCCAAGAAAAGTGTGTGGGACCCAAATGTGATTGCGCCGAGCGCCGAGAAAAGTGTGTTGGAAACAACTAGGAGTGCGCCGAGCCCCGAGAAAAGTGTGTGGGACCCAAAAGTGAGTGCGCTGAGCGCCGGGAAAGTGTGTGGAACCCAACTGGGAGTGCGCGGAGCGCCGAGAAAAGTGTGTGGGACCCAACTCGGAGTGCGCCGAGCGCCAAGAAAAGTGTGTGGGACCCAAATGTGATTGCGCCGAGCGCCGAGAAAAGTGTGTTGGAAACAACTAGGAGTGCGCCGAGCCCCCAGAAAAGTGTGTGGGATCCAACTAGGAGTGCGCCGAGCGCCGGCGATAGTGTACGGGATCCAACTGGGGGTGCGCCGAGCGCCGGGAAAAGTGTGTTGGACCCAACTAGGAGTGCGCCGAGCTCCGAGAAAAGTGTGTGGGACCCAAAAATGAGTGCGCCGAGCGCCAAGAAAAGTGTGTTGGACCCAACTAGGAGTGCGCCGAGCCCCGAGAAAAGTGTGTGGGACCCAAAAGTGAGTGCGCTGAGCGCCGGGAAAAGTGTGTAAGGCCCAACTGGGAGTGCGCAGAGCGCCGAGAAAAGTGTGTGGGACCCAACTAGGAGTGCGCCGAGCGCCGGCGAAAGTGTACGGGACCCAACTGGGAGTGCGCCCAGCGCCGGGAAAAGTGTGTGGGACCCAACTGGGAGTGCGCAGAGCGCCGAGAAATGTGTGTTGGACCCAACTAGGAGTGCGCCGAGCCCCGAGAAAAGTGTGTGGGACGCAAAAGTGAGTGCGCCGAGCGCCAAGAAAAGTGTTTTGGACCCAACTGGAAATGCGTCAAGCGCCGGAAAAAAAGTGTGTTGGACCCAACCGGGAGTGCGCGGAGCGCCGAGAAAAGTGTATTGGGCCCAACTAGGAGTGCGCCGAGCGCCGGCGAAAGTGTACGGGACCCAACTGGGAGGGCGCCGAGCGCCGGCGAAAGTGTGTTGGAAATAACTAGGAGTGCGCCGAGCGCCAAGAAAAGTGTGTGGGACCCAAATGTGATTGCGCCGAGCGCCGAGAAAAGTGTGTTGGAAACAACTAGGAGTGCGCCGAGCCCCGAGAAAAGTGTGTGGGACCCAATTGGAAGTGCGCCGAGCGCCGGGAAAAGTGTGTTGGACCCAACTAGGAGTGCGCCGAGCGCCGAGAAAAGTGTGTGGGACCCAACTGGGGTGCGCCGAGCGCCAGGAAAAGTGTGTTGGACCCAACTAGGAGTGCGCCGAGCGCCGGCGAAAGTGTACGGGACTCAACTGGGAGTGCGCCGAGCGCCGGCGAAAGTGGACGGAACCCAAATGGGAGTGCGCCGAGCGCCGAGAAAAGTGTGTTGGAAATAACTAGGAGTGCGCCGAGCGCCAAGAAAAGTGTGTGGGACCCAAATGTGATTGCGCCGAGCGCCGAGAAAAGTGTGTTGGAAACAACTAGGAGTGCGCCGAGCCCCGAGAAAAGTGTGTGGGACCCAAAAGTGAGTGCGCTGAGCGCCGGGAAAGTGTGTGGAACCCAACTGGGAGTGCGCGGAGCGCCGAGAAAAGTGTGTGGGACCCAACTCGGAGTGCGCCGAGCGCCAAGAAAAGTGTGTGGGACCCAAAAGTGAGTGCGCCGAGCGCCGAGAAAAGTGTGTTGGAAACAAATAGAAGTGCGCCGAGCCCCGAGAAAAGTGTGTGGGACCCAAAAGTGAGTGCGCCGAGCGCCGAGAAAAGTGTGTTGGACCCAACTAGGAGTGCGCCGAGAAAAGTGTGTTGGACCCAACTAGGAGTGCGCCGAGCGCCGGCGATAGTGTACGGGACCCAACTGGGAGTGCGCCGAGCGCCGAGAAAAGTGTGTGGGACCCAAAGTGAGTGCGCCCAGCGCCGGGAAATGTGTGTTGGACCTAACTAGGAGTGCGCCGAGCCCCGAGAAAAGTGTACGGGACCCAACTGGGGGTGCGCCGAGCGCCGAGAAAAGTGTGTTGGACTCAACTAGGAGTGCGCCGAGCCCCGAGAAAAGTGTGTGGGACCCAAGAGTGAGTGCGCCGAGCGCCGAGAAAATGTGTTGGACCCAACTGGGAGTGCGCCGAGCGCCGGCGATAGTGTACGGGATCCAACTGGGGGTGCGCCGAGCGCCGGGAAAAGTGTATTGGACCCAACTAGGAGTGCGCCGAGCGCCGGCGAAAGTGTACGGGACCCAACTGGGAGTGCGCCGAGCGCCGGGAAAAGTGTGTGGGACCCAACTGGGAGTGCGCGGAGCGCCGAGAAAAGTGTGTTGGACCCAACTGGGAGTGCGCCGAGCGCCGGGAAAAGTGTGGAAGGCCCAACTGGGAGTGCGCGGAGCGCCGAGAAAAGTGTGTTAGACCCAACCGGGAGTGCGCGGAGCGCCGAGAAAAGTGTGTGGGACCCAATTGGGAGTGGGCCGAGCGCCGGGAAAAGTGTATTGGACCCAACTAGGAGTGCGCCGAGCGCCGGCGAAAGTGTACGGGACCCAACTGGGAGTGCGCCGAGCGCCGGCGAAAGTGTACGGGACCCAACTGGGAGTGCGCCGAGCGCCGGGAAAAGTGTGTGGGACCCAACTGGGAGTGCGCCGAGCCCCGAGAAAAGTGTGTGGGACCCAAAAGTGAGTGCGCTGAGCGCCGGGAAAAGTGTGTTGGACCCAACTAGGAGTGCGCCGAGCCCCGAGAAAAGTGTGTGGGACCCAAAAGTGAGTGCGCTGAGCGCCGGGAAAAGTGTGTGGGACCCAACTGGGAGTGCGCTGAGCGCCGGGAAAAGTGTGTGGGACCCAACTGGGAGTGCGCGGAGCGCCGAGAAAAGTGTGTGGGACCCAACTCGGAGTGCGCCGAGCGCCAGAAAAGTGTGTGGGACCCAACTGGGAGTGCGCCGAGCCTCGAGAAAAGTGTGTGGGACCCAAAAGTGAGTGCGCCGAGCGCCGAGAAAAGTGTGTTGGACCCAACTAGGAGTGCGCCGAGAAAAGTGTGTTGGACCCAACTAGGAGTGCGCCGAGCGCCGGCGATAGTGTACGGGACCCAACTGGGAGTGCGCCGAGCGCCGAGAAAAGTGTGTGGGACCCAAAGTGAGTGCGCCGAGAAAAGTGTGTTGGACCCAACTAGGAGTGCGCCGAGCGCCGGCGATAGTGTACGGGACCCAACTGGGGGTGCGCCGAGCGCCGAGAAAAGTGTGTTGGACCCAACTAGGAGTGCGCCGAGCCCCGAGAAAAGTGTGTGGGACCCAAGAGTGAGTGCGCCGAGCGCCGAGAAAATGTGTTGGACCCAACTAGGAGTGCGCCGAGCGCCGGCGATAGTGTACGGGATCCAACTGGGGGTGCGCCGAGCGCCGGGAAAAGTGTATTGGACCCAACTAGGAGTGCGCCGAGCGCCGGCGAAGGTGTACGGGACCCTACTGGGAGTGCGCCCAGCGCCGGGAAAAGTGTGTTGGACCTAACTAGGAGTGCGCCGAGCCCCGAGAAAAGTGTGTGGGACCCAAAAGTGAGTGCGCTGAGCGCCGAGAAAAGTGTGTTGGACCCAACTAGGAGTGCGCCGAGCGCCGGCGATAGAGTACGGGACCCAAAAGTGAGTGCGCTGAGCGCCGGGAAAAGTGTGTGGGACCCAACTGGGAGTGCGCGGAGCGCCGGCGAAAGTGTACGGGACCCAACTGGGAGTGCGCCGAGCGCCGAGAAAAGTGTGTGGGACCCAATTGGGAGTGCGCCGAGCGCCGGGAAAAGTGTATTGGACCCAACTAGGAGTGCGCCGAGCGCCGGCGAAAGTGTACGGGACCCAACTGGGAGTGCGCCGAGCGCCGGGAAAAGTGTGTTGGACCCAACTAGGAGTGCGCCGAGCCCCGAGAAAAGTGTGTGGGACCCAAAAGTGAGTGCGCCGAGCGCCGAGAAAAGTGTGTTGGAAACAACTAGGAGTGCGCCGAGCCCCGAGAAAAGTGTGTGGGACCCAACTGGGAGTGCGCTGAGCGCCGGGAAAAGTGTGTGGGACCCAACTGGGAGTGCGCGGAGCGCCGAGAAAAGTGTGTGGGACCCAACTCGGAGTGCGCCGAGCGCCAAGAAAAGTGTGTGGGACCCAAAAGTGAGTGCGCCGAGCGCCGAGAAAAGTGTGTTGGAAACAACTAGGAGTGCGCCGAGCCCCGAGAAAAGTGTGTGGGACCCAAAAGTGAGTGCGCCGAGCGCCGAGAAAAGTGTGTTGGACCCAACTAGGAGTGCGCCGAGCGCCGGCGATAGTGTACGGGACCCAACTGGGAGTGCGCCGAGCGCCGAGAAAAGTGTGTGGGACCCAAAGTGAGTGCGCCGAGAAAAGTGTGTTGGACCCAACTAGGAGTGCGCCGAGCGCCGGCGATAGTGTACGGGACCCAACTGGGGGTGCGCCGAGCGCCGAGAAAAGTGTGTTGGACCCAACTAGGAGTGCGCCGAGCCCCGAGAAAAGTGTGTGGGACCCAAGAGTGAGTGCGCCGAGCGCCGAGAAAATGTGTTGGACCCAACTGGGAGTGCGCCGAGCGCCGGCGATAGTGTACGGGATCCAACTGGGGGTGCGCCGAGCGCCGGGAAAAGTGTATTGGACCCAACTAGGAGTGCGCCGAGCGCCGGCGAAGGTGTACGGGACCCTACTGGGAGTGCGCCCAGCGCCGGGAAAAGTGTGTGGGACCCAAAAGTGAGTGCGCTGAGCGCCGGGAAAAGTGTGTGGGATCCAACCGGGAGTGCGCGGAGCGCCGAGAAAAGTGTGTGGGACCCAACTCGGAGTGCGCCGAGCGCCAAGAAAAGTGTGTGGGACCCAAAAGTGAGTGCGCCGAGCGCCGAGAAAAGTGTGTTGGAAACAACTAGGAGTGCGCCGAGCCCCGAGAAAAGTGTGTGGGACCCAAAAGTGAGTGCGCCGAGCGCCGAGAAAAGTGTGTTGGACCCAACTAGGAGTGCGCCGAGCGCCGGCGATAGTGTACGGGACCCAACTGGGAGTGCGCCGAGCGCCGAAAAAAGTGTGGGGGACCCAACTGGAAATGCGTCAAGCGCCGGAAAAAAAGTGTGTTGGACCCAACTAGGAGTGCGCCGAGCGCCGGCGAAAGTGTACGGGACCCAACTGGGAGTGCGCCCAGCGCCGGGAAAAGTGTGTTGGACCCAACTAGGAGTGCGCCGAGCCCCGAGAAAGGTGTGTGGGACCCAACTGGGAGTGCGCCGAGCGCCGAGAAAAGTGTGTTGGACCCAACTGGGAGTGCGCCGAGCGCCGGCGAAAGTGTACGGGACCCAACTGGGAGTGCGCCGAGCGCCGGCGAAAGTGTGTTGGGACCCAACTGGGAGTGCGCCGAGCGCCGAGAAAAGTGTGTGGGACCCAATAAGTGAGTGCGCCGAGCGCCGAGAAAAGTGTGTTGGACCCAACTGGGAGTGCGCCGAGCACCGAGAAAAGTGTGTTGGACCCAACTAGGGGTGCGCCGAGCCCCGAGAAAAGTGTGTGGGACCCAAATGTGAGTGCGTCGAGCGCCGGGAAAAGTGTACGGGACCCAATTGGGAGTGCGCCGAGCGCCGGGAAAAAGTGTGGGACCCAACTGGGAGTGCGCCGAGCGCCGAGAAAAGTGTGTGGGACCCAACTGGGAGTGCGCCGAGCGCCGAGAAAAGTGTGTGGGACCCAACTGGGAGTGCGCCGAGCGCCGAGAAAAGTGTGTGGGACCCAACTGTGAGTGCGCCGAGCGCCGAGAAAGTGTGTTGGACCCAACTAGGAGTGCGCCGAGCGCCGAGAAAAGTGTGTGGGACCCAAAGTGAGTGCGCTGAGCGCCGGGAAAGTGTGTGGGACCCAACTGGGAGTGCGCCGAGCGCCGAGAAAAGTGTGTGGGACCCAACTGGGAGTGCGCCGAGCGCCAAGAAAAGTGTGTGGGACCCAAAGTGAGTGCGCCGAGCCCCGAGAAAGTGTACGGGACTCAACTGGGAGTGCGCCGAGCGCCGAGAAAAGTGTGTGGGACTCAAAAGTGAGTGCGCCGAGCGCCGGGAAAAGTGTGTGGGACCCAAAAGTGAGTGCGCTGAGCACCGAGAAAAGTGTGTTGGACCCAACAAGGAGTGCGCCGAGCGCCGGCGATAGTGTACGGGACCCAACTGGGAGTGCGCCGAGCGCCGAGAAAAGTGTGTGGGACCCAAAAGTGAGTGCGCCGAGCGCCGAGAAAAGTGTGTTGGACCCAACTAGGAGTGCGCCGAGCGCCGGCGATAGAGTACGGGACCCAACTGGGGGTGCGCCGAGCGCCGAGAAAAGTGTGTTGGACCCAACTAGGAGTGCGCCGAGCCCCGAGAAAAGTGTGTGGGACCCAAGAGTGAGTGCACCGAGCGCCGAGAAAAGTGTGTTGGACCCAACTAGGAGTGCGCCGAGCGCCGGCGATAGTGTACGGGATCCAACTGGGGGTGCGCCGAGCGCCGGGAAAAGTGTATTGGACCCAACTAGGAGTGCGCCGAGCGCCGGCGAAAGTGTACGGGACCCAACTGGGAGTGCGCCGAGCGCCGGGAAAAGTGTGTTGGACCCAACTAGGAGTGCGCCGAGCCCCGAGAAAAGTGTGTGGGACCCAAAAGTGAGTGCGCCGAGCGCCGATAAAAGTGTGTGGGACCCAACTGGGAAAGCGCCGATAAACGTGTGTTGGACCCAACTAGGAGTGCGCAGAGCGCCGAGAAAAGTGTGTGGGACCCAATTGGGAGTGCGCCGAGCGCCGAGAAAAGTGTGTGGGACCCAACTGGGAGTGCGCCGAGCGCCGGCGAAAGTGTGTGGGACCCAACTGGGAGTGCGCCGAGCGCCGGCGAAAGTGTGTGGGACCCAACTGGGAGTGCGCCGAGCGCCGAGAAAAGTGTGTCGGACCCAACTGGGGTGCGCCGAGCGCCGGGAGAAGTGTGTGGGACCCAAATGTGAGTGCGCCGAGCGCCGAGAAAAGTGTGTTGGACCCAACTAGGAGTGCGCCAAGCCCCGAGAAAAGTGTGTGGGACCCAAAAGCGAGTGCGCTGAGCGCCGGGAAAAGTGGGTGGGACCCAACTAGGAGTGCGACGAGCCCCGAGAACAGTGTGTTGGACCCAAATGTGAGTGCGCCGAGCGCCGAGAAAAGTGTGTGGGACCCAAAAGTGAGTGCGCCGAGCGCCGAGAAAAGTGTGTTGGACCCAACTGGGAGTGCGCCGAGCGCCGGGAAAAGTGTGTGGGACCCAACTGGGAGTGCGCAGAGCGCCGAGAAAAGTGTGTGGGACCCAACTGGGAGTGCGCTGAGCGCCGAGAAAAGTGTGTTGGACCCAACTGGAAATGCGTCAAGCGCCGGCGAAATTGTACGGGACCCAACTGGGAGTGCGCCGAGCGCCAAGAAAAGTGTGTGGGACCCAAAAGTGAGTGCGCCGAGAGCCGAGAAAAGTGTGTTGGACCCAACTAGGAGTGCGCCGAGCGCCGGCGATAGTGTACGGGACCCAACTGGGAGTGCGCCGAGCACCGGGAAAAGTGTGTGGGACCCAACTGGGAGTGCGCAGAGCGCCGAGAAAAGTGTATTGGACCCAAGAGTGAGTGCACCGAGCGCCGAGAAAAATGTGTGGGACCCAATTGGGAGTGGGCCGAGCGCCGGCGAAAGTGTACGGGACCCAATTGGGAGTGCGCCGAGCGCCGGGAAAAGTGTATTGGACCCAACTAGGAGTGCGCCGAGCGCCGGCGAAAGTGTACGGGACCCAACTGGGAGTGCGCCGAGCGCCGGGAAAAGTGTGTTGGACCCAACTGGGAGTGCGCGGAGCGCCGAGAAAAATGTGTGGGACCCAATTGGGAGTGCGCCGAGCGCCGGGAAAAGTGTATTGGACCCAATTGGGAGTGGGCCGAGCGCCGGCGAAAGTGTACGGGACCCAACTGGGAGTGCGCCGAGCGCCGGGAAAAGTGTATTGGACCCAACTAGGAGTGCGCCGAGCGCCGGCGAAAGTGTACGGGACCCAACTGGGAGTGCGCCGAGCGCCGAGAAAAGTGTGTGGGACCCAAAAGTGAGTGCGCTGAGCGCCGGGAAAAGTGTGTAAGGCCCAACTGGGAGTGCGCCGAGCGCCGGGAAAAGTGTGTGGGACCCAACTGGGAGTGCGCAGAGCGCCGAGAAAAGTGTGTTGGACCCAACCGGGAGTGCGCAGAGCGCCGAGAAAAGTGCGTGGGACCCAACTGGGAGTGCGCCGAGCGCCGAGAAATGTGTGTGGGACCCAACTGGGAGTGCGCCGAGCGCCGAGAAGAATGTGTGGGACCCAACTGGGAGTGCGCCGAGCGCCGGGAAAAGTGTGTGGGACCCAGCTGGGAGTGCGCCGAGCGCCGAGAAAAGTGTGTATGACCCAACTAGGAGTGCGCCGAGCCCCGAGAGAAGTGTGTGGGACCCAAATGTGAGTGCGCCGAGCGCCGAGAAAAGTGTGTTGGACCCAACTGGGAGTGCGCCGAGCGCCGAGAAATGTGTGTGGGACCCAAGTGGGAGTGCGCCGAGCGCAGAGAAATGTGTGTGGGACCCAACTGGGAGTGCGCCGAGCGCCGAGAAAAATGTGTGGGACCCAACTGGGAGTGCGCCGAGCGCCGGGAAAAGTGTGTGGGACCCAAAGGTGAGTGCGCCGAGCGCCGAGAAAAGTGTGTTGGACCCAACTGGGAGTGCGCCGAGCGCCGAGAAAAGGGTGTTGGACCCAACTGGGAGTACGCCAAGCGCCGAGAAAAGTGTGTTGGAAACAACTAGGAGTGCGCCGAGCCCCGAGAAAAGTGTGTGGGACCCAAAAGTGAGTGCGCCGAGCGCCGAGAAAAGTGTGTGGGACCCAAAGTGAGTGCGCCGAGAAAAGTGTGTTGGACCCAACTAGGAGTGCACCGAGCCCCGAGAAAAGTGTGTGGGACCCAAGAGTGAGTGCGCCGAGCGCCGAGAAAATGTGTTGGACCCAACTAGGAGTGCGCCGAGCCCCGAGAAAAGTGTGTGGGACCCAAGAGTGAGTGCGCCGAGCGCCGAGAAAATGTGTTGGACCCAACTAGGAGTGCGCCGAGCGCCGGCGATAGTGTACGGGATCCAACTGGGGGTGCGCCGAGCGCCGGGAAAAGTGTGTTGGACCCAACTAGGAGTGCGCCGAGCGCCGGCGAAAGTGTACGGGACCCAACTGGGAGTGCGCCGAGCGCCGGGAAAAGTGTGTTGGACCCAACTAGGAGTGCGCCGAGCCCCGAGAAAAGTGTGTGGGACCCAAAAATGAGTGCGCCGAGCGCCGAGAAAAATGTGTGGGACCCAATTGGGAGTGGGCCGAGCGCCGGCGAAAGTGTACGGGACCCAATTGGGAGTGCGCCGAGCGCCGGGAAAAGTGTATTGGACCCAACTAGGAGTGCGCCGAGCGCCGGCGAAAGTGTACGGGACCCAACTGGGAGTGCGCCGAGCGCCGGGAAAAGTGTGTGGGACCCAAAAATGAGTGCGCCGAGCGCCAAGAAAAGTGTGTTGGACCCAACTGGGAGTGCGCGGAGCGCCGAGAAAAATGTGTGGGACCCAACTAGGAGTGCGCCGAGCTCCGAGAAAAGTGTGTGGGACCCAAAAATGAGTGCGCCGAGCGCCAAGAAAAGTGTGTTGGACCCAACTAGGAGTGCGCCGAGCCCCGAGAAAAGTGTGTGGGACCCAACTGGGAGTGCGCCGAGCGCCGGGAAAAGTGTGTGGGACCCAACTGGGAGTGCGCCGAGCGCCGGGAAAAGTGTGTGGGACCCATCTGGGAGTGCGCAGAGCGCCAAGAAAAGTGTGTGGGACCCAACTGGGAGTGCGCCGAGCGCCAAGAAAAGTGTGTTGGACCCAACTGGGAGTGCGCAGAGCGCCGAGAAAAGTGTGTGGGACCTAAAAGTGAGTGCGCTGAGCGCCGGGAAAAGTGTGTGGGTCCCAACTGGGAGTGCGCGGAGCGCCGAGAAAAGTGTGTGGGACCCAACTGGGAGTGCGCCGAGCGCCGAGAAAAGTGTGTGGGACCCAAAAGTGAGTGCGCCGAGCGCCGAGAAATGTGTGTTGGACCCAACTAGGAGTGCGCAGAGTTCCGAGAAAAGTGTGTGGGACCCAAAAGTGAGTGCGCCGAGCGCCGTGAAAAGTGTGTGGGACCCAAAAGTGAGTGCGCCGAGCGCCAAGAAAAGTGTGTTGGACCCTACTAGGAGTGCGCCGAGCGCCGGCGAAAGTGTACGGGACCCAACTGGGAGTGCGCAGAGCGCCAAGAAAAGTGTGTGGGACCCAACTGGGAGTGCCCCGAGCGCCCACAAAAGTCTGTCGGACCCAACTGGGAGTGCGCCGAGCGCCGGCAAAAGTGTGTGGGACCCAAATGTGAGTGCGCCGAGCCCCGAGAAATGTGTGGTGGACCCAACTAGGACTGCGCCGAGCCCCGAAAAAAGTGTGTGGGACCCTGAGTGAGTGCGCCGAGCGCCGAGAAAAGTGTGTTGAACCATACTAGGAGTGCGCCGAGCGCCGGCGATAGTGTACGGGATCCAACTGGGGGTGCGCCGAGCGCCGGAAAAAAAGTGTGTTGGACCCAACTAGGAGTGCGCCGAGCCCCGAGAAAAGTGTGTGGGACCCTACTGGGAGGGCGCCGAGCGCCGAGAAAAGTGTGTTGGACCCAACAGGGAGTGCGCCGAGCGCCGAGAAAAGTGTGTGGGACCCTACTGGGAGTGCGCCGAGCGCCGAGAAAAGTGTGTTGGAAACAACTAGGAGTGCGCCGAGCCCCGAGAAAAGTGTGTGGGACCCAAGAGTGAGTGCACCGAGCGCCGAGAAAAGTGTGTTGGACCCAACTAGGAGTGCGCCGAGCGCCGGCGATAGAGTACGGGACCCTACTGGGAGAGCGCCCAGCGCCGGTAAAAGTGTGTTGGACCTAACTAGGAGTGCGCCGAGCCCCGAGAAAAGTGTGTGGGACCCAAGAGTGAGTGCACCGAGCGCCGAGAAAAGTGTGTTGGACCCAACTAGGAGTGCGCCGAGCCCCGAGAAAAGTGTGTGGGACCCAAAAGTGAGTGCGCCGAGCGCCGGCGAAAGTGTGTGGGACCCAACTGGGAGTGCGCCGAGCGCCGAGAAAAGTGTGTTGGACCCAACTGGGAGTGCGCCGAGCGCCGAGAAAAGTGTGTGGGACCCAAAGTGAGTGCGCCGAGCGCCGAGAAAGTGTGTGGGACCCAACTGGGAGTGCGCCGAGCGTCGAGAAAAGTGTGTGGGACCCAACTGGGAGTGCGCCGAGCGCCGGGAAAAGTGTGTGGGACCCAACTGGGAGTGCGCCGAGCGCCGAGAAAAGTGTGTGGGACCCAACCGGAGTGCGCCGAGCGCCGAGAAAGTGTGTGGGACCCAACTGAGAGTGCGCCCAGCGCCGAGAAATGTGTGTGGGACCCAAATGTGAGTGGCCGAGCGCCGGGAAAAGTGTGTGGAACCAACTGGGAGTGCGCCGAGCGTCGGCGAAAGTGTACGGGACCCAACGGAGAGTGCGCCCAGCGCCGAGAAATGTGTGTTAGACCCAAATGTGAGTTCGCCGAGCGCCGAGAAATGTGTGTTGGACCCAAATGTGAGTGCGTCGAGCGCCGGCGAAAGTGTACGGGACCCAACTGGGAGTGCGCCGAGCGCCGGGAAAAGTGTGTTGGACCAAACTAGGAGTGCGCCGAGCCCCGAGAAAAGCGTGTGGGACCCAAAAGTGAGTGCGCCGAGCGCCGAGAAAAGTGTGTTGGACCCAACTGGGAGTGTGCCGAGCGCCGGCGATAGTGTACGGGACCCAACTGGGAGTGCGCCGAGCGCCGAGAAAAGTGTGTTGGACCCAACTAGGAGGGCGCCGAGCGCCGGCGATGGTGTACGGGACCCAACTGGAAGTGCGCCGAGCGCCGAGAAGAATGTGTGGGACCCAACTGGGAGTGCGCCGAGCCCCGAGAAAAGTGTGTGGGACCCAACTGGGAGTGCGCCGAGCGCCGAGAAAAGTGTGTTGGACCCAACTAGGAGTGCGCCGAGCCCCGAGAAAAGTGTGTGGGACCCAAAAGTGAGTGCGCCGAGCGCCGAGAAAAGTGTGTTGGACCCAACTAGGAGTGCGCCGAGCCCCGAGAAAAGTGTGTGGGATCCAACTGGGAGTGCGCCGAGCGCCGAGAAAAGTGTGTTGGACCCAACTGGGAGTGCGCCGAGCGCCGAGAAATGTGTGTGGGACCCAAGTGGGAGTGCGCCGAGCGCAGATAAATGTGTGTGGGACCCAACTGGGAGTGCGCCGAGCGCCGAGATTGTGTGTGGGACCCAAGTGGGAGTGCGCCGAGCGCCGAGAAAAGTGTGTTGGACCCAACTGGGAGTGCGCTGAGCGCCGGGAAAAGTGTGTTGGACCCTACTGGGAGTGCGCCGAGCGCCGAGAAAAGTGTGTTGGACCCAACTGGGAGTGCGCCGAGCGCCGAGAAAAGTGTGTGGGACCCAACTGGGAGAGCGCCGAGCGCCGAGAAATGTGTGTTGGACCCAACTAGGAGTGCACCGAGCCCCGAGAAAAGAGTGTGGGACCCAATTGGGAGTGCGCCGAGCGCCGGGAAAAGTGTGTAAGGCCCAACTGGGAGTGCGCCGAGCGCCGAGAAAAGTGTGTGGGACCCAATTGGGAGTGCGCCGAGCGCCGGGAAAAGTGTATTGGACCCAACTAGGAGTGCGCCGAGCGCCGGCGAAAGTGTACGGGACCCAACTGGGAGTGCGCCGAGCGCCGAGAAAAGTGTGTGGGACCCAAAAGTGAGTGCGCCGAGCGCCAAGAAAAGTGTTTTGGACCTAAATGGAAATGCGCCGAGCCCCGAGAAAAGTGTGTGGGACCCAAAAATGAGTGCGCCGAGCGCCGAGAAAAGTGTGTGGGACCCAATTGGGAGTGCGCCGAGCGCCGGGAAAAGTGTATTGGACCCAACTAGGAGTGCGTCGAGCGCCGAGAAAAGTGTGTGGGACCCAACTGGGAGTGTGCCGAGCCCCGAGAAAAGTGTGTGGGACCCAACTGGGAGTGTGCCGAGCCCCGAGAAAAGTGTGTGGGACCCAACTGGGAGTGCGCCGAGCGCCGAGAAAAGTGTGTGGGACCCAACTGGGAGTGCACCGAGCGCCGGGAAAAGTGTATTGGACCCAACTGGGAGTGCGCCGAGCGCCGAGAAAAGTGTGTGGGACCCAAAAGTGAGTGCGCCGAGCGCCGAGAAAAGTGTGTGGGACCCAACTGGGAGTGCGCAGAGCGCCGAGAAAAGTGTGTAAGGCCCAACTGGGAGTGCGCCGAGCGCCGAGAAAAGTGTGTGGGACCCAAAAGTGAGTGCGCTGAGCGGTGTTGGACCCAACCGGGAGTGCGCGGAGCGCCGAGAAAAGTGTGTGGGACCCAAAGTGAGTGCGCCGCGCGCCGGGAAAAGTGTATTGGACCCAACTAGGAGTGAGCCGAGCGCCGAGAAAAGTGTGTGGGACCCAATTGGGAGTGCGCCGAGCGCCGGGAAAAGTGTACTGGACCCAACTAGGAGTGCGCCGAGCGCCGAGAAAAGTGTGTGGGACCCAAAGTGAGTGCGCCGAGCGCCGAGAAAAGTGTGTTGGACCCAACTGGGAGTGCGCCGAGCGCCGGGAAAAGTGTGTGGGACCCAACTAGAAGTGCGCCGAGCGCCGAGAAATGTGTGTTGCACCCAACTAGGAGTGCGGCGAGCCCCGAGAAAAGTGTGTGGGACCCAAAGGTGAGTGCGCCGGGCGCCGAGAAAAGTGTGTTGGACCCAACTGGGAGTGCGCCGAGCGCCGAGAAAAGTGTGTGGGACCCAACTGGGAGTGCACCGAGCGCCGAGAAATGTGTGTTGGACCCAACTGGGAGTGCGCCGAGCGTCTGGAAAAGTGTGTGGGACCCAACTGGGAGTGCGCCGAGCGCCGAGAAAAGTGTGTTGGACCCAACTAGGAGTGCGCCGAGCCCCGAGAAAAGTGTGTGGGACCCAAATGTGAGTGCGCCGAGCGCCGAGAAAAGTGTGTTGGACCCAACTGGGAGTGCGCCGAGCGCCGAGAAATGTGTGTGGGACCCAAGTGGGAGTGCGCCGAGCGCCGGGAAAAGTGTGTATGACCCAACTAGGAGTGCGCCGAGCGCCGGCGATGGTGTACGGGACCCAACTGGGAGTGCGCCGAGCGCCGAGAAAAGTGTGTTGGACCCAACTAGGAGTGCGCCGAGCGCCGGCGATGGTGTACGGGACCCAACTGGGGGTGCGCCGAGCGCCGAGAAAAGTGTATTGGACCCAACTGGGAGTGCGCCGAGCGCCGAGAAAAGTGTGTTGGACCCGACTAGGAGTGCGCCGAGCGCCGAGAAATGTGTGTGGGACCCAATTGGGAGTGCACCGAGCGCCGGGAAAAGTGTATTGGACCCAACTGGGAGTGCGCCGAGCGCCGAGAAAAGTGTGTGGGACCCAAAAGTGAGTGCGCCGAGCGCCGAGAAAAGTGTGTTGGACCCAACTGGGAGTGCGCCGAGCGCCGGGAAAAGTGTGTGGGACCCAACTGGGAGTGCGCAGAGCGCCGAGAAAAGTGTGTAAGGCCCAACTGGGAGTGCGCCGAGCGCCGAGAAAAGTGTGTGGGACCCAACTGGGAGTGCGCAGAGCGCCGAGAAAAGTGTGTGGGACCCAACTGGGAGTGCGCCGAGCGCCGAGAAAAGTGTGTGGGACCCAAAAGTGAGTGCGCTGAGCGGTGTTGGACCCAACCGGGAGTGCGCGGAGCGCCGAGAAAAGTGTGTGGGACCCAAAGTGAGTGCGCCGAGAAAAGTGTGTTGGACCCAACCGGGAGTGCGCGGAGCGCCGAGAAAAGTGTGTGGGACCCAAAGTGAGTGCGCCGCGCGCCGGGAAAAGTGTATTGGACCCAACTAGGAGTGAGCCGAGCGCCGGCGAAAGTGTACGGGACCCAACTGGGAGTGAGCCGAGCACCGGGAAAAGTGTGTGGGACCCAACTGGGAGTGCGCAGAGCGCCGAGAAAAGTGTGTGGGACCCAACTGGGAGTGCGCCGAGCGCCGAGAAAAGTGTGTGGGACCCAACTCGGAGTGCGCCGAGCGCCGAGAAGAGTGTGTGGGACCCAACTGGGAGTGCGCCAAGCGCCGAGAAAAGTGTGTTGCACCCAACCGGGAGTGCACCGAGCGCCAAGAAAAGTGTGTTGCACTCAACCGGGAGTGCACCGAGCGCCAAGAAAAGTGTCTGTGACCCAACTGGGAGTGCGCCGAGCGCCGAGAAAAGTGTGTGGGACCCAAAAATGAGTGCGCCGAGCGCCGGGAAACGTGTATTGGACCCAACTAGGGGTGCGCCGAGCCCCGAGAAAGGTGTTTGGGACCCAACTGGGAGTGCGCCGAGCGCCGAGAAATGTGTGTTGGACCCAACTAGGAGTGCGCCGAGCCCCGAAAAAAGTGTGTGGGACCCAAAGTGAGTGCGCCGAGCGCCAAGAAAAGTGTGTTGGACCCAACTAGGAGTGCGTCGAGCGCCGGCGAAAGTGTACGGGACCCTATTGGGAGTGCGCCGAGCGCCGGGAAAAGTGTATTGGACCCAACTAGGAGTGCGCCGAGCGCCGGCGAAAGTGTACGGGACCCAACTGGGAGTGCGCCGAGCGCCAGAAAAGTGTGTGGGACCCAAAGTGAGTGCGCCGGGAAAAGTGTGTTGGACACAACTAGGAGTGCGCCGAGCCCCGAGAAAGTGTACGGGACTCAACTTGGAGTGCGCCGAGCACCGGGAAAAGTGTGTGGGACCCAAAAGTGAGTGCGCTGAGCACCGAGAAAAGTGTGTTGGACCCAACAAGGAGTGCGCCGAGCGCCAAGAAAAGTGTGTTGGACCCAACTGGGAGTGCGCAGAGCGCCGAGAAAAGTGTGTGGGACCCAACTAGGAGTGCGCCGAGCCCCGAGAAAAGTGTGTGGGACCCAAAAGTGAGTGCGCCGAGCGCCGAGAAAAGTGTGTGGGACCCAAAGTGAGTGCGCCGAGAAAAGTGTGTTGGACCCAACTAGGAGTGCGCCGAGCCCCGAGAAAAGTGTGTGGGACCCAAAGTGAGTGCGCCGAGAAAAGTGTGTTGGACCCAACTAGGAGTGCACCGAGCCCCGAGAAAAGTGTGTGGGACCCAAGAGGGAGGGCGCCGAGCGCCGAGAAAAGTGTGTGGGACCCAAAGTGAGTGCGCCGAGAAAAGTGTGTGGGACCCAACTGGGAGTGCGCCGAGCGCCAAGAAAAGTGTGTGGGACCCAAAGGTGAGTGCGCCGAAAGCCGAGAAAAGTGTGTTGGAAATAACTAGGAGTGCGCCGAGCGCCGAGAAAAGTGTGTGGGACCCAATTGGGAGTGCACCGAGCGCCGGGAAAAGTGTATTGGACCCAACTGGGAGTGCGCCGAGCGCCGAGAAAAGTGTGTGGGACCCAAAAGTGAGTGCGCCGAGCGCCGAGAAAAGTGTGTTGGACCCAACTGGGAGTGCGCCGAGCGCCGAGAAATGTGTGTTGGACCCAACTGGAAATGCGTCAAGCGCCGGAAAAAAGTGTGTTGGACCCAAATGTGAGTGCGCCGAGCGCCGAGAAAAGTGTGTTGGACCCAACTAGGAGTGCGCCAAGCCCCGAGAAAAGTGTGTGGGACCTAACTGGGAGTGCGCCGAGCGCCGGGAAAAGTGTGTTCGACCCAACTAGGAGTGCGCCAAGCCCCGAGAAAAGTGTGTGGGACCCAACTGGGAGTGCGCCGAGCGCCGAGAAATGTGTGTTGGACCCAACTAGGAGTGCGCCGAGCCCCGAGAAAAGTGTGTGGGACCCAACTGGGAGTGCGCCGAGCGCCAAGAAAAGTGTGTGGGACCCAACTGGGAGTGCGCTGAGCGCCGGCGAAAGTGTACGGGACCCAACTGGGAGTGCGCCGAGCGCCGGGAAAAGTGTGTTTGACCCAACTGGGAGTGCGCCGAGCGCCGAGAAAAGTGTGTGGGACCCAAATGGGAGTGCGGCGAGAAAAGTGTGTGGGACCCAACTGGGAGTGCGCCGAGCGCCGAGAAATGTGTGTGGGACCCAACCGGGAGTGCACCGAGCGCCGAGAAAAGTGTGTGGGACCCAAATGGGAGTGCGCCGAGAAAAGTGTGTGGGACCCAACTGGGAGTGCGCCGAGCGCCAAGAAAAGTGTGTGGGACCCAACTGGGAGTGCGCCGAGCGCCGAGAAAAGTGTGTGGGACCCAACTGGGAGTGCGCCGAGAAATGTGTGTGGGACCCAACTGGGAGTGCGCCGAGCGCCGAGAAAAGTGTGTGGGACCCAACTGGGAGTGCGCCGAGCGCCGAGACAGTGTGTGGGACCCAACTGGGAGTGCGCCGAGCGCCGAGACAGTGTGTGGGACCCAACTGGGAGTGCGCCGAGCGCCGGGAAAAGTGTGTTGGACCCAACTGGGAGTGCGCCGAGCGATGAAAAAAGTGTGTTGGACCCAACTGGGAGTGCGCCGAGCGCCGAGAAAAGTGTGTTGGACCCAACTGGGAGTGCGCCGAGCGCCGAGAAAAGTGTGTGGGACCCAAAAGTGAGTGCGCCGAGCGCCGAGAAAAGTGTGTGGGACCCAACTGGGAGTGCGCCGAGCGCCGAGAAAAGTGTGTGGGACCCAATTGGGAGCGCACCGAGCGCCGGGATAAGCGTATTTTACCCAACTGGGAGTGCGCCGAGCGCCGAGAAAAGTGTGTGGGACCCAAAAGTGAGTGCGCCGAGCGCCGAGAAAAGTGTGTTGGACCCAACTGGGAGTGCGCCGAGCGCCGTAGAAAGTGTGCGGGACCCAACTGGAGTGCGCCGAGCGCCGAGAAAAGTGTGTTGGACCCAACTGGGAGTGCGCCGAGCGCCGGCGAAAGTGTGTGGGACCCAACTGGGAGTGCGCCGAGCGCCGAGAAAAGTGTGTGGGACCCAAAGTGAGTGCGCCGAGCGCCGGAAAAAAGTGTGTTGGACCCAACCGGGAGTGCGCCGAGCGCCGGGAAAAGTGTGTGGGACCCAAATGGGAGAGCGCCGAGCGCCGAGAAATGCGTGTTGGACCCAACTAGGAGTGCGCCGAGCCCCGAGAAAAGTGTGTTGGACCCAACTAGGAGTGCGCCGAGCCCCGAGAAAAGTGTGTGGGACCCAAAAGTGAGTGCGTCGAGCGCCGGGAAAAGTGTGTGGGACCCAACTGGGAGTGCGCAGAGCGCCGAGAAAAGTGTGTGGGACCCAATTGGGAGTGGGCCGAGCGCCGGCGAAAGTGTACGGGACCCAACTGGGAGTGCGCAGAGCGCCGGAAAAAAGTGTGTTGGACCCAACTAGGAGTGCGCCGAGCCCCGAGAAAAGTGTGTGGGACCCAAAAGTGAGTGCGCTGAGCGCCGGGAAAAGTGTGTCGGTCCCAACTGGGAGTGCGCGGAGCGCCGAGAAAAGTGTACGGGACCCAACTGGGAGTGCGCCGAGCGCCGGGAAAAGTGTGTGGGACCCAACTGGGAGTGCGCGGAGCGCCGAGAAAAGTGTGTGGGACCCAAAAGTGAGTGCGCCAAGCGTCGAGAAAAGTGTGTTGGACCCAACCGGGAGTGCGCGGAGCGCCGAGAAAAGTGTGTGGGACCCAAAAGTGAGTGCGCCAAGCGTCGAGAAAAGTGTGTTGGACCCAACTGGGAGTGCGCCGAGCGCCGGGAAAAGTGTACGGGACCCAACTGGGAGTGCGCCGAGCGCCGGAAAAGTGTGTTTGACCCAACTGGGAGTGCGCCGAGCGCCGATAAATGTGTGTTGGACCCAACTAGGAGTGCGCCGAGCCCCGAGAAAAGTGTGTGGGACCCAACCGGGAGTGCGCCGAGAAATGTGTGTGGGACCCAACTGGGAGTGCGCCGAGCGCCGAGAAAAGTGTGTGGGACCCAAATGGGAGTGCGCCGAGAAAAGTGTGTGGGACCCAACTGGGAGTGCGCCGAGCGCCGAGAAATGTGTGTGGGACCCAACTGGAAGTGCGCCGAGCGCCGAGAAATGTGTGTGGGACCCAAAGTGAGTGCGCCGAGCGCCGAGAAAAGTGTGTGGGACCCAACTGGGAGTGCGCCGAGCGCCGAGAAAAGTGTGTGGGACCCAACTGGGAGTGCGCCGAGCGCCGAGAAAAGTGTGTTGGGACCCAACTGGGAGTGCGCCGAGCGCCGAGAAAAGTGTGTGGGACCCAAGAGTGAGTGCGCCGAGCGCCGAGAAAAGTGTGTTGGACCCAACTGGGAGTGCGCCGAGCGCCGAGAAAAGTGTGTGGGACCCAAAGTGAGTGCGCCGAGCGCCGAGAAAAGTGTGTTGGACCCAACTGGAGTGCGCCGAGCGCCGGCGAAAAGTGTGGGACCCAACTGGGAGTGCGCCGAGCGCCGAGAAAAGTGTGTTGGACCCAACTGGGAGTGCGCCGAGCGCCGAGAAAAGTGTGTGGGACCCAAAGTGAGTGCGCCGAGCGCCGAGAAAAGTGTGTTGGACCCAACTGGGAGTGCGCCGAGCGCCGGCGAAAAGTGTGTGGGACCCAACTGGGAGTGCGCCGAGCGCCGGCGAAAGTGTGTGGGACCCAAATGGGAGTGCGCCGAGCGCCGGCGAAAGTGTACGGGACCCAACTGGGAGTGCGCCGAGCGCCGGGAAAAGTATGTGGGACCCAAATGGCAGTGCGCCGAGAAAAGTGTGTGGGACCCACCGGGAGTGCGCCGAGCGCCGAGAAAAGTGTGTGGGACTTGACCGGGAGTGCGCCGAGCGCAGAAAAATGTTTGTGGGACCCAACTGGGAGTGCGCCGAGCGGTGAGAAAAGTGTGTTGGACCCAACTGGGAGTGCGCCGAGCGCCGAGAAATGTGTGTGGGACCCAAGTGGGAGTGCGCCGAGCGCAGAGAAATGTGTGTGGGACCCAAATGGGAGTGCGCCGAGCGCCGAGAAAAATGTGTGGGACCCAACTGGGAGTGCGCCGAGCGCCGGGAAAAGTGTACGGGACCCAATTGGGAGTGCGCCGAGCGCCGAGAAATGTGTGTTGGACTCAACTGAGAGTGCGCCGAGCGCCGGCAAATGTGTGTGGAACCCAACTGGGAGTGCGCCGAGCACCGAGAAAAGTGTGTTGGACCCAACTAGGGGTGCGCCGAGCCCCGAGAAAAGTGTGTGGGACCCAAATGTGAGTGCGCCGCGCCGGGAAAAGTGTGTTGGACCCAACTGGGAGTGCGCCGAGCGCCGAGAAAAGTTTGTTGAACCCAACTGGGAGTGCGCCGAGCGGCGAGAAAAGTGTGTGGGACCCAACTGGGAGTGCGCCGAGCGCCGAGAAAAGTGTGTGGGACCCAACTGGGAGTGCGCCGAGCGCCGAGAAAAGTGTGTTGGACCCAACTGGGGTGCGCCGAGCGCCGAGAAAAGTGTGTGGGACCCAACTGTGAGTGCGCCGAGCGCCGGGAAAAGTGTGTGGGACCCAACTGGGAGTGCGCCGAGCGCCGAGAAAAGTGTGTGGGACCCAACTGGGAGTGCGCCGAGCGCCGAGAAAAGTGTGTTGGACCCAACTGGGGTGCGCCGAGCGGCGAGAGAAGTGTGTGGGACCCAAAGTGAGTGCGCCGAGCGCCGAGAAAAGTGTGTTGGACCCAACTGGGAGTGCGCCGAGCGCCGAGAAAGTGTGTGGGACCCAAAGGGAGTGCGCTGAGCGCCGAGAAAAGTGTGTTGGACCCAACTGGAAATGCGTCAAGCGCCGGCGAAATTGTACGGGACCCAACTGGGAGTGCGCTGAGCGCCGGGAAAAGTGTGTGGGACCCAAAAGTGAGTGCGCTGAGCACCGAGAAAAGTGTGTTGGACCCAACTGGGAGTGCGCCGAGCGCCGAGAAAAGTGTGTGGGACCCAACTGGGAGTGCGCCGATCGCCGAGAAAAGTGTGTTGGACCCAACTGGGAGTGCGCTTAGCGCCGAGAAAAGTGTATGGGACCCAACTGGGAGTGCGCCGAGCGCCGGGGAAAGTGTGTGGGACCCAACTGTGAGTGCGCCGAGCGCCGGGAAAAGTGTGTGGGGCCCAACTGGGAATGCGCCGAGCGCCGAGAAACGTGTGTTGGACCCAACTGGGAGTGCGCCGAGCGCCGAGAAAAGTGTGTGGGACCCAAAAGTGAGTGCGCCGAGCGCCGAGAAAAGTGTGTTGGACCCAACTGGGAGTGCGCCGAGCGCCGGGAAAAGTGTGTGGGACCCAACTGGGAGTGCGCAGAGCGCCGAGAAAAGTGTGTGGGACCCAACTGGGAGTGCGCCGAGCGCCGAGAAAAGTGTGTGGGACCCAACTGGGAGTGCGCCGAGCGCCGGGAAAAGTGTGTTGGACCCAACTGGGAGTGCGCGGAGCGCCGAGAAAAATGTGTGGGACCCAATTGGGAGTGGGCCGAGCGCCGGGAAAAGTGTATTGGACCCAACTAGGAGTGCGCCGAGCGCCGGCGAAAGTGTACGGGACCCAACTGGGAGTGCGCCGAGCGAAGGGAAAAGTGTGTGGGACCCAACTGGGAGTGCGCAGAGCGCCGAGAAAAGTGTGTGGGACCCAACTGGGAGTGCGCCAAGCCCCGAGAAAAGTGTGTGGGACCTAACTGGGAGCGCGCAGAGCGCCGAGAAAAGTGTGTGAGACCCAACTGGGAGTGCGCCGAGCGCCGGGAAAAGTGTGTTCGACCCAACTAGGAGTGCGCCGAACCCCTAGAAAGTGTGTGGGACCCAAAAGTGAGTGCGCCGAGCGCCGAGAAAAGTTTTTTGGACCCAACTAGGAGTGCGCCGAGCCCCGAGAAAAGTGTGTGGGACCCAAATGTGAGTGCGCCGAGCGCCGAGAATAGTGTGTTGGATCAAAGTAGGAGTGCGCTGAGCGCCGGGAAAAGCGTGTGGTACCCAACTGGGAGTGCGCAGAGCGCCGAGAAAAGTTCGTTGGACCCAACTAGGAGTGCACCGAGCCCCGAGAAAAGTGTGTGGGACCCAAAGTGAGTGCGCCGAGCGCCGAGAAAAGTGTGTTGGACCCAACTGGGAGTGCGCCGAGCGCCGAGAAAAGTGTGTGGGACCCAACTGGGAGTGCGCCGAGCGCCGACAAAAGTGTGTTGGACCCAACTAGGAGTGCGCCGAGCCCCGAGAAAAGTGAGTGGGACCCAACTGGGAGTGCGCCGAGCGCCGAGAAAAGTGTGTTGCATCCAACTGGGAGTGCGCCGAGCGCCGGAAAAAGTGTGTGGGACCCAACTGGGTGTGCGCCGAGCGCCGAGAAAAGTGTGTTGGACCCAACTGGGAGTGCGCCGAGCGCCGAGAAAAGTGTGCGAGGCCCAAATGTGAGCGTGCCGAGCGCCGAGAAAAGTGTGTTGGATCCAACTGGTAGTTTGCCGAGCGCCGAGAAAAGTGTGTGGGACCCAAAGTGAGTGCGCCGAGCGCCGAGAAAGTGTATTGGACCCAACTAGGAGTGCGCCGAGCGCCGGCGAAAGTGTGTTGGACCCAACTGGGAGTGCGCGGAGCGCCGAGAAAAGTGTGTTGGACCCAACCGGGAGTGCGCGGAGCGCCGAGAAAAGTGTGTGGGACCCAATTGGGAGTGCACCGAGCGCCGGGAAAAGTGTATTGGACCCAACTGGGAGTGCGCCGAGCGCCGAGAAAAGTGTGTGGGACCCAAAAGTGAGTGCGCCGAGCGCCGAGAAAAGTGTGTTGGACCCAACTGGGAGTGCGCCGAGCGCCGGGAAAAGTGTGGAAGGCCCAATTGGGAGTGCGCCGAGCGCCGAGAAAAGTGTGTGGGACCCAAAAGTGAGTGCGCCGAGCGCCGAGAAAAGTGTGTTGGACCCAACTGGGAGTGCGCCGAGCGCCGGGAAAAGTGTGTGGGACCCAACTGGGAGTGCGCAGAGCGCCGAGAAAAGTGTGTGGGACCCAACTGGGAGTGCGCCGAGCGCCGAGAAAAGTGTGTGGGACCCAAGAGTGAGTGCGCCGAGCGCCAAGAAAAGTGTTTTGGACCCAACTAGGAGTGCGCCGAGCGCCGAGAAAAGTGTGTGGGACCCAACTGGGAGTGCGCCGAGCGCCGAGAAAGTGTGTTGTACCCAACCGGGAGTGCGCCGACCGCGGAGAAAAGTGTGTGGGACCCAATTGGGAGTGCACCGAGCGCCGGGAAAAGTGTATTGGACCCAACTGGGAGTGCGCCGAGCGCCGAGAAAAGTGTGTGGGACCCAAAAGTGAGTGCGCCGAGCGCCGAGAAAAGTGTGTTGGACCCAACTGGGAGTGCGCCGAGCGCCGGCGAAAGTGTACGGGACCCAACTGGGAGTGCGCCCAGCGCCGAGAAAAGTGTGTTGGACCCAACTGGGAGTGCGCCGAGCGCCGGGAAAAGTGTGTGGGACCCAACTGGGAGTGCGCAGAGCGCCGAGAAAAGTGTGTGGGACCCAACTGGGAGTGCGCCGAGCGCCGAGAAAAATTTGTGGGACCCAATTGGGAGTGGGCCGAGCGCCGGGAAAAGTGTGTGGGACCCAAATGTGAGTGCGCCGAGCGCCGGGAAAAGTGTGTGGGACCCAACTGGGAGTGCGCCGAGCGCCGAGAAAAGTGTGTTGGACCCAATCGGGAGTGCGCCGAGCGCCGGGAAAGCGTGTGGGACCCAATCGGGAGTGCGCCGAGCGCCGAGAAATGTGTGTTGGACCCAACTAGGAGTGCGCCGAGCCCCGAGAAAAGTGTGTGGGACCCAAAAGTGAGTGCGCTGAGCGCCGGGAAAAGTGTGTCGGTCCCAACTGGGAGTGCGCGGAGCGCCGAGAAAAGTGTGTGGGACCCAAAAGTGAGTGCGCCAAGCGTCGAGAAAAGTGTGTTGGACCCAACCGGGATTGCGCGGAGCGCCGAGAAAAGTGTGTGGGACCCAAAAGTGAGTGCGCCAAGCGTAGAGAAAAGTGTGTTGGACCCAACTGGGAGTGCGCCGAGCGCCGGGAAAAGTGTACGGGACCCAACTGGGAGTGTGCCGAGCCCCGAGAAAAGTGTGTGGGACCCAATTGGGAGTGCGCGGAGCCCCGAGAAAAGTGTGTGGGACCCAACTGGGAGTGTGCCGAGCCCCGAGAAAAGTGTGTGGGACCCAAAAGTGAGTGCGCCGAGCGCCGAGAAAAGTGTGTTGGACCCAACTAGGAGTGCGCCGAGCGCCGAGAAAAGTGTGTTGGACCCAACCGGGAGTGCGCCGAGCGCCGGGAAAAGTGTGTGGGACCCAACCGGGAGTGCGCGGAGCGCCGAGAAAAGTGTGTTGGACCCAAATGTGAGTGCGCCGTGCGCCCGAGAAAAGTGTGTGGGACCCAAAGTGAGTGCGCCGAGCGCCGAAAAGTGTGTAAGGCCCAACTGGGAGTGCGCCGAGCGCCAAGAAAAGTGTGTTGGACCCAACTGGGAGTGCGCGGAGCGCCGAGAAAAATGTGTGGGACCCAATTGGGAGTGGGCCGAGCGCCGGCGAAAGTGTACGGGACCCAACTGGGAGTGCGCAGAGCGCCGGAAAAAAGTGTGTTGGACCCAACTAGGAGTGCGCCGAGCGCCGAGAAAAGTGTGTTGGACCCAACCGGGAGTGCGCCGAGCGCCGGGAAAAGTGTATTGGACCCAACTGGGAGTGCGCCGAGCGCCGAGAAAAGTGTGTGGGACCCAAAAGTGAGTGCGCCGAGCGCCGAGAAAAGTGTGTTGGACCCAACTGGGAGTGCGCCGAGCGCCGGGAAAAGTGTGTGGGACCCAACTGGGAGTGCGCAGAGCGCCGAGAAAAGTGTGTTGGACCCAACCGGGAGTGCGCGGAGCGCCGAGAAAAGTGTGTGGGACCCAAAAGTGAGTGCGCCGAGCGCCAAGAAAAGTGTGTTGGACCCAACTGGGAGTGCGCCGAGCCCCGAGAAAAGTGTGTTGGACCCAACTAGGAGTGCGCCGAACCCCGAGAAAAGTGTGTTGGACCCAACTAGGAGTGCGCGGAACCGCGAGAAAAGTGTGTGGGACCCAACTGGTGAGTGCGCAGAGCCCCGAGAACAGTGTGTGGGCCCCAACTGGAAGTGCGCAGAGCGCCGAGAAAAGTGTGTGGGACCCAACTGGGAGTGCGCCGAGCGCCGGGAAAAGTGTGTTCGACCCAACTAGGAGTGCGCGGAGCGCCGAGAAAAGTGTGTGGGACCCAAAAGTGAGTGCGCCAAGCGTCGAGAAAAGTGTGTTGGACCCAACTGGGAGTGCGCCGAGCGCCGGGAAAAGTGTACGGGACCCAAAAGTGAGTGCGCCGAGCGCCGGGAAAAGTGTGTGGGACCCAACTGGGAGTGCGCAGAGCGCCGAGAAAAGTGTGTTGGACCCAACCGGCAGCGCGCGGAGCGCCGAGAAAAGTGTGTGGGACCCAACTAGGAGTGCGCCGAGCGCCAAGAAAAGTGTGTTGGACCCAACTGGGAGTGCGCCGAGCGCCGGGAAAAGTGTGTTGGACCCAACTAGGAGTGCGCCGAGCCCCGAGAAAAGTGTGTGGGACCCAACTGGGAGTGCATAGAGCGCCGGGAAAAGTGTGTTGGACCCAACTGGGAGTGCGCCGAGCGCCGAGAAATGTGTGTGGGACCCAAGTGGGAGTGCGCCGAGCGCAGAGAAATGTGTGTGGGACCCAACTGGGAGTGCGCCGAGCGCAGAGAAATGTGTGTGGGACCCAACTGGGAGTGCGCCGAGCGCCGAGAAAAATGTGTGGGACCCAACTGGGAGTGCGCCGAGCGCCGAGAAAAGTGTGTGGGACCCAACTGGGAGAGCGCCGAGCGCCGAGAAAAGTGTGTTGGACCCAAAGGGGAGTGCGCCGAGCGGCGAGAAAAGTGTGTGGGGCCCAAGTGGGAGTGCGCCGGGCGCCGACAAATGTGTATTGGACCCAACTAGGAGTGCGCCGAGCCGCGAGAGAAGTGTGTGGGACCCAAGTGTGAGTGCGCCGAGCGCCGAGAAAAGTGTGTTGGACCCAACTGGGAGTGCGCCGAGCGCCGGCGAAAGTGTGTGGGACCCAACTGGAAATGCTTCAAGCGCCGGAAAAAAGTGTGTTGGACCCAACTAGGAGTGCGCCGAGCCCCGAGAAAAGTGTGTGGGACCCAAAAGTGAGTGCGCTGAACGCCGGAAAAAAAGTGTGTTGGACCAAACTGGGAGTGCGCAGAGCGCCGAGAAAAGTGGGTGGGACCCAACTAGGAGTGCGCCGAGCCCCGAGAAAAGTGTGTGGGACCCAAAAGTGAGTGCGCCGAGAAAAGTGTGTGGGACCCAAAAGTGAGTGCGCCAAGCGCCGGCGAAAGTGTACGGGACCCAACTGGGAGTGCGCCGAGCGCCGGGAAAAGTGTGTTGGACCAAACTAGGAGTGCGCCAAGCGCCGGGAAAAGTGTGTGGGACCCAAGTGGGAGTGCTCAGAGCGCCGAGAAATGTGTGTTGGACCCAACTAGGAGTGCGCCGAGCGCCGAGAAATGTGTGTGGAACCCAGCTGGGAGTGCGCCCAGCGCCGGGAGAAGTGTGTGGGACCCAAATAGGAGTGCGCCGAGCGCCGAGAAAAGTGTGTGGGACCCAACTAGGAGTGCGCCGAGCCCCGAGAAAAGTGTGTTGGACCCAACTAGGAGTGCGCCGAGCCCCGAGAAAAGTGTGTGGGACCCAAAAGTGAGTGCGCTGAGCGCCGGGAAAAGTGTGTTGGACCCAACTGGGAGTGCGCCGAGCGCCGGGAAAAGTGTGTGGGACCCAACTAGGAGTGCGCCGAGCGCCGAGAAAAGTGTGTGGGACCCAACTGGGAGTGCGCCGAGCGCCGAGAAATGTGGGTTGGACCCAACTGGGAGTGCGCAGAGCGCCGAGAAAAGTGTGTGGGACCCAACTGGGAGTGCGCAGAGCGCCGAGAAAAGTGTGTTGGACCCAACCGGGAGTGCGCGGAGCGCCGAGAAAAGTGTGTTGGACCCAACTGGGAGTGCGCAGAGCGCCGGAAAAAAAGTGTGTTGGACCCAACTAGGAGTGCGCCGAGCCCCGAGAAATGTGTGTTGGACCCAACTAGGAGTGCGCCGAGCCCCGAGAAAAGTGTGTGGGACCCAAAAATGAGTGCGCCGAGCGCCAAGAAAAGTGTGTTGGACCCAACTAGGAGTGCGCCGAGCCCCGAGAAAAGTGTGTGGGACCCAACTGGGAGTGCGCCGAGCGCCGGGAAAAGTGTGTGGGACCCAACTGGGAGTGCGCAGGGCGCCGAGAAAAGTGTGTGGGACCCAACTGGGAGTGCGCCAAGCGTAGAGAAAAGTGTGTTGGACCCAACTGGGAGTGCGCCGAGCGCCGGGAAAAGTGTACGGGACCCAACTGGGAGTGTGCCGAGCCCCGAGAAAAGTGTGTGGGACCCAAAAGTGAGTGCGCCGAGCGCCGAGAAAAGTGTGTTGGACCCAACCGGGAGTGCGCGGAGCGCCGAGAAAAGTGTGTGGGACCCAAAAATGAGTGCGCCGAGCGCCAAGAAAAGTGTGTTGGACCCAACTGGGAGTGCGCCGAGCCCCGAGAAATGTGTGTTGGACCCAACTAGGAGTGCGCCGAGCCCCGAGAAAAGTGTGTGGGACCCAAAAGTGAGTGCGCTGAGCGCCGGGAAAAGTGTGTAAGGCCCAACTGGGAGTGCGCCGAGCGCCGAGAAATGTGGGTTGGACCCAACTGGAAATGCGTCAAGCGCCGAAAAAAAAGTGTGTTGGACCCAATTGGGAGTGGGCCGAGCGCCGGCGAAAGTGTACGGGACCCAACTGGGAGTGCGCAGAGCGCCGGAAAAAAGTGTGTTGGACCCAACTAGGAGTGCGCCGAGCCCCGAGAAAAGTGTGTGGGACCCAAAAGTGAGTGCGTCGAGCGCCGGGAAAAGTGTGTGGGACCCAACTGGGAGTGCGCAGAGCGCCGAGAAAAGTGTGTTGGACCCAACCGGGAGTGCGCGGAGCGCCGAGAAAAGTGTGTGGGACCCAAAAGTGAGTGCGCCAAGCGTCGAGAAAAGTGTGTTGGACCCAACTGGGAGTGCGCCGAGCGCCGGGAAAAGTGTACGGGACCCAACTGGGAGTGTGCCGAGCCCCGAGAAAAGTGTGTGGGACCCAAAAGTGAGTGCGCCGAGCGCCAAGAAAAGTGTTTTGGACCTAAATGGAAATGCGTCAAGCGCCGGAAAAAAGTGTGTTGGACCCAACCGGGAGTGCGCGGAGCGCCGAGAAAAGTGTGTGGGACCCAATTGGGAGTGCGCCGAGCGCCGGGAAAAGTGTATTGGACCCAACTAGGAGTGCGCCGAGCGCCGGGAAAAGTGTGTGGGACCCAACTGGGAGTGCGCAGAGCGCCGGGAAAAGTGTGTGGGACCCAACTGGGAGTGCGCAGAGCGCCAAGAAAAGTGTGTGGGACCCAACTGGGAGTGCGCCGAGCGCCGAGAAATGTGTGTTGGACCCAACTAGGAGTGCGCCGAGCGCCAAGAAAAGTGTGTTGGACCCAACTGGGAGTGCGCAGAGCGCCGAGAAAAGTGTGTGGGACCCAACTGGGAGAGCGCCGAGCGCCGAGAAATGTGTGTTGGACCCAACTAGGAGTGCGCCGAGCCCCGAGAAAAGTGTGTGGGACCCAAAAATGAGTGCGCCGAGCGCCAAGAAAAGTGTGTTGGACCCAACTGGGAGTGCGCAGAGCGCCGGAAAAAAAGTGTGTTGGACCCAACTAGGAGTGCGCCGAGCCCCGAGAAATGTGTGTTGGACCCAACTAGGAGTGCGCCGAGCCCCGAGAAAAGTGTGTGGGACCCAAAAATGAGTGCGCCGAGCGCCAAGAAAAGTGTGTTGGACCCAACTGGGAGTGCGCGGAGCGCCGAGAAAAATGTGTGGGACCCAATTGGGAGTGGGCCGAGCGCCGGCGAAAGTGTACGGGACCCAACTGGGAGTGCGCCGAGCGCCGGGAAAAGTGTGTGGGACCCAACTGGGAGTGCGCAGAGCGCCGAGAAAAGTGTGTTGGACCCAACCGGGAGTGCGCGGAACGCCGAGAAAAGTGTGTGGGACCCAACTGGGAGTGCGCAGAGCGCCGGCGAAAGTGTACGGGACCCAACTGGGAGTGTGCCGAGCCCCGAGAAAAGTGTGTGGGACCCAAAAGTGAGTGCGCCGAGCGCCAAGAAAAGTGTGTTGGACCCAACTGGGAGTGCGCCGAGCTCCGAGAAAAGTGTGTGGGACCCAAAAATGAGTGCGCCGAGCGCCAAGAAAAGTGTGTTGGACCCAACTGGGAGTGCGCGGAGCGCCGAGAAAAGTGTGTGGGACCCAACTGGGAGTGCGCAGAGCGCCGAGAAATGTGTGTTGGACCCAACTGGTAGTGAGCCGAGCACCGGGAAAAGTGTGTGGGACCCAACTGGGAGTGCGCAGAGCGCCGAGAAAAGTGTGTGGGACCCAACTGGGAGTGCGCCGAGCGCCAAGAAAAGTGTGTAAGGCCCAACTGGGAGTGCGCCGAGCGCCGGCGAAAGTGTACGGGACCCAACTGGGAGTGCGCCGAGCGCCAAGAAAAGTGTGTTGGACCCAACTAGGAGTGCGCCGAGCCCCGAGAAAAGTGTGTGGGACCCAAAAGTGAGTGCGCCGAGCGCCGAGAAAAGTGTGTGGGACCCAACTGGGAGTGCGCAGAGCGCCGAGAAGTGTGTGTTGGACCCAACTAGGAGTGCGCCGAGCTCCGAGAAAAGTGTGTGGGACCCAAAAGTGAGTGCGCCAAGCGCAGAGAAAAGTGTGTTGGACCCAACTGGGAGTGCGCCGAGCGCCGGGAAAAGTGTACGGGACCCAACTGGGAGTGTGCCGAGCCCCGAGAAAAGTGTGTGGGACCCAAAAGTGAGTGCGCCGAGCGCCAAGAAAAGTGTTTTGGACCCAACTAGGAGTGCGCCGAGCGCCGGAAAAAAGTGTGTTGGACCCAACCGGGAGTGCGCGGAGCGCCGAGAAAAGTGTGTGGGACCCAATTGGGAGTGCGCCGAGCGCCGGGAAAAGTGTATTGGACCCAACTAGGAGTGCGCCGAGCGCCGGCGAAAGCGTACGGGACCCAACTGGGAGTGCGTCAAGCGCCGGAAAAAAAGTGTGTTGGACTCAACTAGGAGTGCGCCGAGCCCCGAGAAAAGTGTGTGGGACCCAAAAGTGAGTGCGCTGAGCGCCGGGAAAAGTGTGTCGGTCCCAACTGGGAGTGCGCGGAGCGCCGAGAAAAGTGTGTTGGACCCAACTGGGAGTGCGCAGAGCGCCGGAAAAAAAGTGTGTTGGACCCAACTAGGAGTGCGCCGAGCCCCGAGAAATGTGTGTTGGACCCAACTAGGAGTGCGCCGAGCCCCGAGAAAAGTGTGTGGGACCCAACTGGGAGTGCGCAGAGCGCCGAGAAATGTGTGTTGGACCCAACTAGGAGTGCGCCGAGCTCCGAGAAAAGTGTGTGGGACCAAAAAGTGAGTGCGCTGAGCGCCGGGAAAAGTGTGTGGGACCCAACTGGGGTGCGCAGAGCGCCGAGAAAAGTGTGTTGGACCCAACCGGGAGTGCGCGGAACGCCGA